>OZ059906.1:26469513-26597013 GCA_964057215.1 Oscheius myriophilus | reverse complement strand
TACCGAAACGATGCAGAAAAGAAACAGCAACAGCTGCAGAAGCAAGAGAAACCACATTGTAAGGACGCAAGAGATCAAGTGCAATTATGAGAAATGAAAGCTTAGGCTAATTCATGTCATTTACGGTACTTATGGTCCCGTACGGTGACGCTATATGCTAATGTATCGTGGAGAGAGGAGAGAGAGACCTCTTGCTCAGGACCACCCCTCCTCTTCTCTACCCGAGGGGCTAGAACAGATATAAAGGCTTGGCTGCCCAAAATCCAGCCCAAACATCATTTTAAAACTTTCAATGATTCTATAACTGAAATTGTACGTTTTTTGTTTTTAAACACACTCTAAAGTTTAATATCATATGTTTAGTAAGCAAATATTTATTTTTTCTTTTAAATTTGTATTTGTAAAACATAATACAAACGGTGGTGAAATGGTGTCCCGCAACGATTATTTACTAACAGTCGCGCCCCAGTTGCATCTTAGTCAAAAATTTGAAAATATTTTTTTATTTCCGGTGTTTCACTGCGCTTTTTCGGGGGTTTTCTTAGCAGTTGGGCAGTTCTTTAATCAAAAATGGTTTATTATTTGAAAAGTTCAATTCTGTATTTAAAACATGTTTAAATCCTTGTTACTGATGCCTTTTTACCCCCAGAATTTGGGTTTTATCACCAGAAGCTGTTCCTGACAGCTGTGTCTATTCTGTTTTGTTGCTTGCAGATTATTTTACTTTATTTTTCTTTATTAAACTCAGTTTTTCAGGGATAGACGGTCTCCTTGGGACAGATGCTCCACAATGTTCCAGGAACAGAAGATTTTACTTAAGGTTGGTTTGTATGTTATTGTTTGTGTTGAAACTGTGCTGTGAATCGATAATCCTGTTAAGTTGTACTAAAAATTGCGAAATAGCACATCTGTTCGTGTTAGGGCCGATAAAATGCTGAGAAATCACGTCAAAATGTGCGTACCTTGTCGTGGTGGGACTTTTGGAGTCAAAATCTTAGTTTTTCGCTAGATAATGTCACCGTTATTGCTGTCTATCGAAACTCATTGCGCTTTTTTTTCAGTCCCTGCTCCCTGGAACTCCAGACGATGTGTTGGAGTTTGCCTTGGCCGCCACTGACGGCGACATTTCGAGGGCCATGAACCACATTCTGGACAAACAGGTGAGTTTTCTACCTAGTATTAAAAAAATGTTCGTTTTAGCAGCTAGTAGACACACAAGTAGCATCGGCGGCAACGCAAAAGAGGGAAGTGGAGTCTCCTCCGAGGAGTTACAGTCACGTGGTGGCAGGTTTCAAGAAATGTTGGTTTAGACGTGTTAGAGACGCAGAGGGACATACATACTGTTAGAGACGCAGAGGGACAGACATGGACAGTGTTAGAGAAGCAGAGAGACAGACATACATAGTGTTTAGGACGTAGAGTGGTAGACACTGTTAGAGATGCAGAGGAAACATACACCGTAAAAGATGCAGAGGGACTGAGAGACTGTTAGAGACGCAGAGATACATACATACTGTTAGAGACGCAGAGAGATGGATAGACTGTTAGAGACGCAGAGGGGCAGACGGACTGTTAGTGACGCAGAAACAGGCACTGTTAGAGACGCAGAGGTGTATCAGAAGGGCATAATTTCTAAATTTTCAGCTGAAAGTGGCTATCTCTCCCAGGAATCTCCTCCAGCAGAATGGCAGGAATACGGAGAAGAGCCAGAGTTGGCTGAACTCTACAAAGCCGACTATCTGCAAGGAGAAGAGCCGGCTGTGGTGCCTTTTAGGAGAGCGGAAAGCTCGATGACTGCAGTGAGGGAGAGTCCAACCGAAGAGGCAGAAATCGGTCAGTTTTTTTACCGTTGACTTGAATTTTTGCGGTTTCAGAAGCAGTGTCACCGGATCCTGACGAGGCGCCGATCAGCGAGGGCGAGATCCTTCCGGAGCTCACTACAGTTCCGGCGGCTGCTGCTGCACTAGCGTGAGTTTGGAATCCTGAGGGTTTTTATGCATCATGAACGAAACAAAAACATCGACCGTGATCTTCCGTTGAGGGGGGGGGGGGGGGTTCTCACGGGCCGGGCCATTTGGAAAATTTTGGTTGGCCCTGGTCGGCCCGGTTGGCCCCTTTTACCTTGGACCACCCAGTCAGATTGCCACCCACACGACCAGGGTTCGATCCCGGTCGGTGACATTTTTTTGTACGACTAATATTGACTTAAATGTTAGTAACAAACATGGATGTCTTACTCGTCGAGCCCCCCAAACGCTCACTGTTCAGTCCTGGCCCCTCATACATCTTCAATTTTTTGTTACCAGTTTCAACCAAAGTTTTACAGTTCCGCTGGTCTGGAAGTCGACGTGAAAGTGCTGGTGCCCCGTGGCGAGATCCCAAAGCAGATTCTGAAGCAACATCTCGAGACCATCCTAGTGGACAAGGTACTTGGCAGTTTTTTTTGTCTTCTGAAGCCGATTTTTTTAGTGCCACGCGAAGGAGGCGAAATTCGTCCGACAGGCCGTCGTTCCGCGTGCAGAATACGAAGAACAGGTGGATGAATGGCGGCTGAAATTGTTCATTGGAGACGTAAATGACAGCAATCGGTGGGTTCTCTCTCTCTCTCTCTCTCTCTCTCTCTCTCTCTCTCTAACTCTCTATTTTCAGAGTCCAACGCCTCATCTCCGTGCTGGAGCGCTTCTGTTTCTACTCAGCCGTCGAGTTACACGACCAACTGACCATGGAAGTGCCCATGATTCCCCAGATCATCAACACAATCACGTGAGTTTTAAAGGGCTACCTTGTAAAAGTACATTTCGTTGCAGGACCCAGCACGTGAGCGTGCCCGTGGCAACCATCGCCGTTGGAAATTGTCCAAACACTGGTCTCTTTTTCGTCAGAGGAAACTACGTGGCCTCTTATAACAATGTCTCTAATAAGTGAGTAGGCTGGGGTTGGATTACGGTATCCCTTTGTTTAGATGTCTCACCAACTTCAGAAAGGATAGGAACAGACGCGAGGAGACGTCTCAGTTCAAGGCTGCGGGTGAGAAATTTCGAAAGATACGAGAAATTCTTTTTTTAAAAATAACTCACGCGCCGGACGGGCCGAAAATTTCTGGGCCCGGTCCTGCTCGTCTCCTCGGGCCATCTCGTCAAACTTTCACCCACACTTCTCACGGGCATACTTGGGCAACCCACCGCGGGGGTCCATTTTGCGACAGCCCCCTTAATTATTGAAAAATTCGAAAATATGCGACGGGCCTCCTTCTTTAACAAATTTGCCGAAAACTTCAAATTGCGACGCCGCCTACCACCGCTTTTGGCGGAGCTTGACAATGTATGCTCACGGGCCGGGCCATTTGGGAAATTTTGGTCGGCCCAGCCCGACCCTGGACGGCCCGGCCCGATTTGTCGATTGTACTGATTTGTACAAAATTTAAAATTTTATTATTTTCTACCCGGGCTGTCCGTCCCAAAAATTCACTGAGGCCCGTCATTTTAGAACCCCGACCCACACGCCCAAGGTTTGAACAATTCTAAGTTAGCAAAAATAAAGTGCCCCCCTCGGGGCACTTAATTTTCGCTAACTTAGAATTGGTTCATTCGAATTGGGATTTTAAATGAGTTTTCGGGTCTTTAAAATTTAATATATGCTTAAATAACGATTTAAATTAAGGGGGACATGCATGGGTGGTAAATTTGAGGACCGGGCCCGACTTTTCACGGACCGGGCCGGCCTGTCTTTTGCCAGATGGAAACTTTTTTTTAGGTAACCAGCCGTACACCTCTTTCGCTCATTTCGAGCACGACCGTCGGAATCTCTCCCTCTTCTTTGCCGTCCAGCTGGCAGGTAACTCACCCTCTCTCTCTGTCTCTCTCTCTCTCTCTCTCTCTCTCTCTCTGTCTCTGTCTCTCTCTCTTTCTTTCTCTCTTTCTCTCTCTATCTCTCTCTCTTTCTCTCTCTCTCTCTCCCTCTCTCTCTTTCTTTCTTTCTTTCTCTCTCTCTCTCTCTCTCTCTCTCCTGAATACCCTCTTTTAGCGGCTCAATCGGACGGTCTCGCCTACGCCGGTTACCGTATCATGATTCCCTACAACGCCATTGTTCAGGTTTCCCCCACAACTAATAAATACTGCTTTTTATTAAGGTTGTGGTTGATCTCCGTGACCCGGGGATGAATTCGCTCTTCATCCGGCTGAAGTACCCTCCGCAGGTGTGGGAAGCGATGCCTCGGGGACAGCCCTATCAGCAAAGGAGCAGGAGGGTTATGAACCTGGAACAGACCAGGGAATGGGTAAGAGAGGGAGAGAGAGGAACTTGATCCGGAGGAATTAGACATTGTTAGAGACACGCAGGGGTTGCTACGGGCCGGTCCGCTCTCCAAAAGTTCAGGACCCGGCCCGCCCCCCCCCCCCCCCTTAAAAAAGTTTTTCACTATTTATGTGCAGGAATTACGTTTCTATTGTATCTAATGTATAAAACAACTATGGCAAAAAAAGTTTTGCCGGCAGGGGATCGAAATGGGGTAACTTCGGATTACCAGTCCGACCTCTTAGCCACTCGGCCATGAAAAACTTACAAAGTTTATATAGGGTAGTTTGAATCCTCCTTCACACAGTATGTTTTGCACAATTAGAACTATGTTTTGCAACAAACAGAACTTAAAAATAATGACTTTGACAAGAGTTACATTTAAAAATAGATTTTCAAAAAAAGGGCAGCCGGCCCGTTCCTCAGATTTTCTCGGGCCGGCCCGCTGATCAGCCACCCTTGGAGTCACGTAATAACTGGTCAGTGTTTGAAAAACTTAGGGGCGAGACAGTGTTAGAAACGCTAACTATCTAGACACGCTCAGAGACTGAAGAACGAGAAAAAGGAAAATATACGCAGAGAAACTAGACACTGTTAGAGACGCAGAGAAACTAGACACTGTTAGAGACGCAGAGAAATTAGACACTGTTAGAGACATGTGTAAACTAGATAAGAGAAAGAGATAGAGACGGAGAGTAACTTTGAGTTTCCATGTTCTATCTCTCCAATGGGCCTGTAAATGGGTATGATTATAGCATGTTTTACCGTTATAAATGCATGAAACACAGAAAAGAGGCAATGTTTGACACGTTCCTTTTAAGGTCCGAGTGCTCCAGTGGGCTGGAGATGAGCGTTGCAAAGGCTGCTCCAAGGAAGCCTTGGCCGATTGCCAGTGGCTCCAAGTCGGTTTTCCCAAAAAGGACGAAGAACACAATGTTGTGAGTTTTTACTGTATTTTTGTTAATTTTGTCATGAAAATTTCCCGAAATTCCACCAAATTTTTGCTTTCTTCAGTACAATTAGTCGTTACAGGACCCTTCCCTGACGCTGATCGAGATAGTTTCCCGGATCATGATGCGCTCCACGGCTAAAGTCTCCTTTGGTGCCGTTTTTGGCCAGCTGAAGCGGCTTCCGGTGGTCACGGATATTGAGAGTGTGGGATCGTTCAGGGCAAACTACGCTTTAAAGGTCTGTTTGCGTTTATAAATAGAAAATCGGTGATTTAGTCTCTAATTTCGCGAGGGAGCGTGGTTACCGACCAGTTGTTCGACTACATCGATACAGATACGCCCAGGAAACATCCCTTCTTCCAATACGTCTCTTGGTGCATGAAGGTACGGTAGTTTTTTAAATGTTTGAATTTCTGACGCGTCACGGCGCGCCTACATTTTATTTTTCAATAATTTTTTGTTCAGGAATGTCAACGAGCCTGCGAAGAAGCTCTGGAGAATCTGCTCTGCGCCGTGGATGAACGAAGAACGATTGATATTCTCCGCGCCTTTCATCACCTATACAGAGTAGGCTTCATTTTTTTTGTGGACTTCAGGGGTGGACGGCCCAGGTTCTATGGGGCCGGCCCCGAGTGGCTTTACCGGTAAAACTGATTTTCGAATAGAGCAGTTAGACACGGTTAGAGACGCACAGAAGTTAGACTCGGTTAGAGACGCACAGAAGTTAGACTCGGTTAGAGACGCGGAGAAGTTAGATTCGGTTAGAGACGCACAGAAGTTAGATTCGGTTAGAGACGCACAGAAGTTAGACTCGGTTAGAGACGCGGAGAAGTTAGATTCGGTTAGAGACGCACAGAAGTTAGATTCGGTTAGAGACGCACAGAAGTTAGACTCGGTTAGAGACGCGGAGAAGTTAGATTCGGTTAGAGACGCACAGAAGTTAGATTCGGTTAGAGACGCACAGAAGTTAGACTCGGTTAGAGACGCGGAGAAGTTAGACACGGTTAGAGACGCGGAGAAGTTAGATTCGGTTAGAGACGCGGAGAAGTTAGACACGGTTAGAGACGCGGAGAAGTTAGATTCGGTTAGAGACGCACAGAAGTTAGACTCGGTTAGAGACGCGGAGAAGTTAGACACGGTTAGAGACGCACAAAAGTTGGATTCGGTTAGAGACGCACAGAAGTTAGACTCGGTTAGAGACGCGGAGAAGTTAGATTCGGTTAGAGACGCACAGAAGTTAGATTCGGTTAGAGACGCACAGAAGTTAGATTCGGTTAGAGACGCACAGAAGTTAGATTCGGTTAGAGACGCACAGAAGTTAGATTCGGTTAGAGACGCACAGAAGTTAGATTCGGTTAGAGACGCACAGAAGTTAGATTCGGTTAGAGACGCACAGAAGTTAGATTCGGTTAGAGACGCACAGAAGTTAGATTCGGTTAGAGACGCACAGAAGTTAGATTCGGTTAGAGACGCACAGAAGTTAGATTCGGTTAGAGACGCACAGAAGTTAGACTCGGTTAGAGACGCACAGAAGTTAGATTCGGTTAGAGACGCACAGAAGTTAGACTCGGTTAGAGACGCGGAGAAGTTAGACACGGTTAGAGACGCGGAGAAGTTAGATTCGGTTAGAGACGCGGAGAAGTTAGATTCGGTTAGAGACGCACAGAAGTTAGATTCGGTTAGAGACGCACAGAAGTTAGATTCGGTTAGAGACGCACAGAAGTTAGACTCGGTTAGAGACGCGGAGAAGTTAGACACGGTTAGAGACGCGGAGAAGTTAGATTCGGTTAGAGACGCGGAGAAGTTAGATTCGGTTAGAGACGCGGAGAAGTTAGATTCGGTTAGAGACGCACAGAAGTTAGATTCGGTTAGAGACGCACAGAAGTTAGATTCGGTTAGAGACGCACAGAAGTTAGACTCGGTTAGAGACGCGGAGAAGTTAGACACGGTTAGAGACGCGGAGAAGTTAGATTCGGTTAGAGACGCGGAGAAGTTAGATTCGGTTAGAGACGCACAGAAGTTAGACTCGGTTAGAAACGCGGAGAAGTTAGACACGGTTAGAGACGCACAAAAGTTAGATTCGGTTAGAGACGCACAAAAGTTAGATTCGGTTAGAGACGCACAGAAGTTAGATTCGGTTAGAGACGCACAAAAGTTAGACTCGGTTAGAGACGCGGAGAAGCCATAAGCCCGTTAGAGACGCAGAGAAATAGACACTTTAGAGACCCATAGAAGCTAGATACTGTTAGAAAAGCAGAGAACCTAGACATTTAGAGACGTAGAGAAATAGAATTGTTAGATACGCAGAGACAGATTCAGTGTTAGACGAGCAGAGAAGCTGGGCAGTGTCAGAGACCCAGAGAAATAGGCACAGAAACACAGAGACCGAGGCAAGGTTAAAGACGCAGAGAAGTTAGACAGTTTTTGACGCAAAGAAATAGACTACCAACCATGACAAAATCGCGGGCCGGGCCGAGAAAAATTTGGGAGCGGGCCGGCCCGAAAAAATTTTTTTGTTGTTGTTTTTGATTTTTACATTGAAATAAGGCATAAATTTTTGGTGGGGCCCGGGCCGGGCCGTGAAAATTTTGTCAGCGGGCCGGCTCGGACCGGCCCGTTGGCATGGTTGGACACCGCTAGGGACTCAGAGGAATAGACAGTGTTGACGCAAAGAAAGGAGACACTGTTAGAGTCTAGCTTCTCTGCGTCTTTAACCGTGTCTAACAAATTTTCGGCGACAATAGAAGCGCGGGGTCGGAGGGCCGGCCCCGGTCCTGTGAAAGCCCCGCGGAACCGGCCCTCATGTGAATTTTATAATTTATTTATTTTTTTAGGTCAGGGTGGATGCCTACAAGCGTCTGGCTCTCGGAGCAACCGTCAAAGATATGACGGAATTCGCTGATTTGAGGAAATCGTTGCCCAAGAATTGCGTGATGGTTAGAAAGGTAGGAATTCCAGAAGGTCATTAATTGGACGTTTTCCTTAAAGGGGCAGTAAAGGGCCTTTTCATTTCATTTTCGATCGGATACGGTCGGAAATTATGCGAATGAACTATGCAAAATTGTCTCGCACCCTCCTCATATTCACAGCTATCTCAGTGAATTAGAATGAATTGGGTTCATTAGCATCCCTTGTAAATACCGGACACGCAGGGCGTACTGGCCATCCGCACAATCTGCGGACGGTCGGCCGTTTTTGGACACTTTGAAGCCAGGCCTATCGAAAACGGTACATTTCCGACCCATAGTCATATACATTTTCTTGATCAGCGAATTTTTCTCTCCTAGATGAGCCAATGTTGTAAAACCCGCCTGACTGTCCCTTTAAAGGAGACGCCGTAAAATGGGTTTTTGACGAGTAAACCAAATTTTCAAATTCAAAAGTTTTACTCAGAGACACTTCACAAATTAATTACTTCTTGGGACGACCTTTCGTGAATGACTAGTCATTTCCAGGGGTGGGAAAGGGCCGGCCCAAGAAGGCCCAGGACCAGGGCCTAGATGGGCCGGCCCAAGGCCCTGAGAAAAATGGCGCGAATATTGAAAATTTTTTCTTGTTTTTCTGATTATTTTGTTCTTATTTTCGACGTGTTTTTGTAAGTAATACTCTGTAGGTCCTCAGAATAGTAAAAAGAAGACAAAATATTAGTCATGTTTTTCTTTAAATAAGACTATGGTGAAATTATAATGAATTTTTGAAAGAGGGCGTCCAATTTATACAAAATCTCATAAAACATTAAAAAAACTTATCAGAAAACGTTAATTTCAATTTTCGAAAATCACCAATTTCGAATAATCTTGCTTGGCGCCTAAACACATTCAGGGCCGGCCCTGGATTTCAACCACCCCTGGTTTCAATAAATCTACAAAGAAAAATAATTACCTTAGATATTTATTGATTAAAATGACAAATTAACAAAAAAAACTAAGGATCGATTTGAAACAATATTATCTTCCAAGAACTTTGAATGTCAGACTGTAGGGTGCCTTGAATGACTGGATGTCAACTTTCACCAGGGGTCCATCTCCACCGTTTAGTACAAATGTCGATCTCCCCTTCTGCGTAAAGACCCGGTAAAGAAAATCCATGAGCTCCACCCAGTCTTCCTTGTAGATTTCGCAGTTTTCCAGGATCAGATCCGGCTTTTCCGATCCATTCACGAATTCCTATAAATTAATGGTTAGTTGAAGTTTAAATGTCAGTTTACCAATAGGTGGCGGTAGATTTGGTCGGGTCTAATGTGCATGGAGTTGAGCGTGAGACTGCTTTGAGCCTTGATGTAGAGGATGTCCAGGGGAGTATAGAGTTTATTGTTGTTGTAGATTTCGACCTAGAGAAATTGAATCAAAAAATCAATTTGAAAATTCGAGATATAAATGAAACGCACCTTTTCAATATTACTCGTGTCATAATCGAATACGTCCTCCACGAATTTTACCATCGTCATCTTTAGAGTTACAATCTTTGCTTTCTGAAAGAATGAACATCATGGCTGGACAGGGAACTTTTGGGGGCTCGATGCGTAAGCCCCCCAAAATGGTGCCTCGGAGGCAACGTAAGCCCCCTATAAGGCTTTTGTTACTATTTTCATCCAAACGCCGAAATACGTGGGTACCACACTCACTTCATGTCCACCTATGATGAACATAATAATAATAATAATAATAATAATAATAATAATAAATCAACATCAATACTTTTACGAAATACACTTACTCTGAAGAACTCGGCAATGCGAGGAACGCCTCTATCGAGAAAAGAACATTCGAAAATGGGAATTTCTTCGAGTTTCAGAAGAAAATCGCATGTTTTCGTGCTCAGGGACAAATCCTGAAAAAGAATAATTATGCTAGAAGTATGTTATATAAGCAAATTAAGATACAGTCTCTGGGAAAATCGAGCCACTGTCTAAGAAATTAGGTCATAGTCTCAGAATCGGTTCAAATTTGGTATTCAACCTTCCCATGGATTATAAAGCCATTTTGAAAGTTTCAGCTCAATTTCGATTGTTTGCCCTGGGTTACGGTAGGGTACTGTAATTTTGTAAAATTGGTGAAAATCAATTGAAGTGGTGTTTTCCCGTTAGCTTTTGGCGTGAATACACCAACCTATAAATAGTGAAAATATTGTATACATTAGCACAGGACCAATGAAACCTCAAAAAAGTGAGATTTTACATTTAAAAATGCAGTTTTTCACATATTTCGACCTTTGACTTAAAACACGCGCGAAATATGAGTTAAACCATTGAAGTATACTTTTTCTTGCGCATCTAAAACATATATTAATAGTGGACTAATTTTTAACACAGCAGCCTTACGGAGTCGCTCGATTTTTTTTTACAGAGACTCTGTCTTCAATTTTTAAAAATAACTTACTTGAACTGTGACGATTTGAGGCCTCAATTTCATTTTCTCGCACATTTGGAAAGATATCACTTTAATTTGAAGACCATCCATGAAAGACACATGGTCATTCTGATTTTTTTAAGATTTAACAAAAGTTTTTTTTTTTTTAAATTCACCTTAATCGTCATCCTATAAATCGGCATAGGGTAACTAAACTTGTCGTTTCGAGCACTCAGTGCTCCAGCTTCCCTCCCAGTCATCATATACGTGGCATAGGTTTTAAAGTTCATCTGAAACAGTTAATTAAGTAATTTTAATTAATTGATATCGTACCTTTTGCAAGATTTGGTCCTTAACGTACAAAGGGATTCCAGAAAAGTTTACGCTTTTTTCCTGCACGACGGACATTTCGAATTTCTTCTGAAAAAAATTTGTGAATCAGTAAAAGAAAACTAAAGATGTTAAGAAACTAAGGAGGTATGAGGTAATGAATGATTCTTTGATTATTATCTGGGTTACCTTGGCAAAAAAAGCGAGCACGCAGTTGTTAGAAAAAGCGAACACAGATGTCACCCTCGGCGTGATTATAGGTTAATTACAAACTACGGCAAGACAATTAGCGAAAGTCAGCTAAAAACTACAGATAAAAACATTAATTTTTGCGAAATATGTTGTATACCAGCGTTTGGCGCGCCTTCGTTTTTCTATTGCGAAATCCTAAGGCTTTACGGTCTTCTGTTGCGAAATCCTAAAGTTCGACGTTTTTCTACTGCGAAATCGTAATGTTTTTGGAACTGTTAATTAAGACCCGATATCTGTAATCTGTAAGAGTCGAGCAAAATCGCAGACCTGCAGTCCCAGTATTTGAAAATGTCTCTTTCTTTCTAAAACGCTGAAAACCAGTCTGTTAACACCTCAAACTTCGAAAAATAACTTTGGTTCGGGACAAAAAATTTCCGTGCCGTTATTTGGATGTTGTAATTTTCATAACTCGCTTCAACGTGGTGCTATTCAACTTTACAAAAAAGCCGTCGATAGAAAATTCTGTTCACTCGAAATTTGTATCTTGTTTGCAAAGTAGAAATTTGTATCTTGTTCGCAAATTACTCAGTTTCCTTAAAATACCAACGAAATCTTTTTCTGTTTTGTCAACTATCCAGAGTGCTTCATTTTTCCAAATGTTCGCTCATCGGCGGGGTTCTCAAATGACGGGCCGGCCCGCCAGGCCGAGGGATTTTTTTGGGACGGCCCGGCCCGGGTATGAAAAATAAAATTTTATTTTTTGTATAAATCGGTACAATAATTTTTTCAACTGTTTTTAAACGGGCCGTAAGGGGCCTTTTCAGATTGGAAATGAACCGTATGCCAATTGGGCCATTTCAATTGAAATTATTTTCCCGAACACCGCTCCAGACAACGGCCGTGCGCAAAATGCTTGCCAAGTCTTCATTAGTATACGGTTCTGAAAAGGCCTCTTACGAGCCCTATAATTACTTAATAATGTTTTTTTACTAACATATAAGTCATTATTAGTCGTACAAAAAAGAATGTCACCGACCAGGATCGAACCCTGGTCGTGTGGGCGAAAATTTTCCAAATGGCCCGGCCCGTGAGAACCCCGCTTATCGACATGGTTGGGCGTTAGCCCCGCCCCTTTTCGAAGCATTCACGCCAAAACGCGAATCCAACTCCTACAAATATTTTGTGCGTTTGAAGTTAAATCAATTGAAAAATTCGGCTCGGCGCGACCTCCTCAAACGACAATCCCGGTCGATGTTTTTCTGTACTGAAAACTAAGCGTAAATCCGCAATTTCTTCCAAAAACCTTGCTGTAATTGGAACTTTTCAGGTTATGGTCACTCCTCTGCGAATCCTTTTCATGGCTCCTGAAGTTATGATGACGAACCGCGTCGTCCGTCATTTCGGCCAAGAAAATGCTCTTCGCTGCGTGTTCAGGTACTCTCTCTCTCTCTCTCTCTCTCTCTCTCTCTCTCTCTCTCTCTAACCTCCCTTTTTTCAGAGACGACTCGGGAAATCGCCTCATCGTGAAAGACTTCATCCAGGGCTGTAACTCCGACCGTAAGCCTTCTATTTTGGCTACAAACTACAGAAAGTTTAGAGCAATCTGCCATCATCGCTGGAATTGTGCAGAGAACGCTGTCCCACGGCGTGCAGATCCACGACCGTCGCTATTTCTTCCTCGCCTGGTCGAATTCGCAGGTAGACACTCTTTCTTCTTTTTCCCTTCAGATTTCACCGATTAGCACATTGTTTCCGGCATGGGTGTACCGGGAGCGTTTGGGGGGGGGGGGCTCGATGAGTAAGCCCCTACAAAATGGCGCAATGTAAAGTTTTTGTCGCCATTTTGAATCAAACGCCAAATTACGGAAATTCACGTCCACTTGTGGTATCGGTAGAATTCGCCGATCATTTGGCGCACTTTCGCGGAAATTGGCGACTGCCCCGCAGTTTTTGCTTTTAAAAAAACGACCTATTTCCAAACATTTTTCTGTAGAATCTGCCGATTTTTGCTTGTTTTTTGTTTTTGTCGTAGAATTTGCCGAACATCGCACGATTTTCGGTATAAATTGCCGAAAGCGGCACGGTTTTTGGTGAAAAACTGCCACTTGCTCAATGTTTTGGAGAAATTCCCGATTGCCACATGGTTTTTTTAACCATACTTGACCAACCAACTAACTGCAGGGTTTTTTTGCGACAACCATTCGGCGCACTTTTTGGAGGAAATTACAAATTGTCGCATTGTTTTCATTAAAAACTGACAATTTCGGCACTTTTCCCGTAGCATCTGCTGATTCTCGTATGTTTTATTGGTGTTGCCGAATTGCGCACGATTTGTACATTTTTTTGGCCGAATTTGCCGTTTGGCCCATGATTTTCTCTGCTTCCGCACGGTTTACGGTATAATCTACCGGTCGTCGGTGTTTTGTTGAAGCTGTGCGGTTTTCGGTATTAAATGTCGTTTAGCGCACAGTTTTTTTTTCTCGGCCGGTCCTTTTCTCTCGTAATTTGCCCATTTCAGATGAGAGACCACGGCTGTTACATGTACGCCCCTGTGATGGACCCAAGAACCGGAGAAGTTACCGTAACCATCGAAATGATGAGGGAATGGATGGGAGACTTCAGCGGAGTGAAGAATGTACCGAAACTGATGAGTAGGATGGGACAGTGCTTCACCCAGGCACAGGTAAAACTACCGTAATTAAGAAAAAGTTTGACAAATTTAGCCAACGGTCACATTGACACCGAAAATGTGGAGGGTGGACGAGGATATTATGGGAGGAGAGGGACATCCGGAGAGCAGTGAGTTGGCGAGAGACGCAGATAAACTTGACAATGTTAGAGACGCAGAGAAACTAGACACTGTTAGAGACGCAGAGAAACTAGACACCGCCAAGGGTGGCTGATTAGGGGGCAGGGCCGGGCCGAGAAAATCTGAGGAACGAGCCGGCCCCACTTTTTTTTGAAAATCTATTTTTAAATGTAACTCTTTTCAAAGTCATTACTTTTAAGTTCTGTTTGTTGCAAAACATAGTTCTAATTGTGCAAAACATACTGTGTGAAGGAGGATTCGAACTACCCTATATAAATTTTGTATGTTTTTCATGGCCGAGTGGCTAAGAGGTCGGACTGGTAATCCGAAGTTGCCCCAGTTCGATCCTCCGCCGACAAAACTTTTTTTTGCCATAGTTGTTTTATACATTAGGTACCCTAGAAACGTTCCTGCGCATAAATCGTGAAAAACTTTTTTTTTCAACTTTTGGAATTTTTGACCTCGGGCCGTGCCGTGAATTTTCGGAGAGCGGGCCGGCCCGGCCCGTAGCCATCCTTGGACACCGCTAGAGACGCAGAGGAGTTAGACATTGTTAGAGACGCAGAGAAATAGATACTGTTTAAGACGTAGGGAAACGATATACCCGTTAGAGAAGCAGAGGACTTTTTTCAGACGAGAAGTACTGTTTCTCTGACGGTTGTGGCCGCATCGCCCCTTCTTTGGCTAGACAGATCTCCCTCGAACTTCAATTGGAAATCATTCCCAGCTGTTTCCAGGTTATTTTTGATGTTTTTCATTGGTAGCAGATGGGCGTGGCCTAAATCGCCAAAGTTTCGCCGCGATGACTTACCTTCTACTTTAGTAATTTTCCTGTTCAGGTCCGTTTCAAAGGATTCAAGGGAGTTCTTGCCGTGGACCCCTGTCTCGATCTGCGCAAGGCTGACCCCATCAAAGTTGTGTTCAGGTAGGAATTCTTATTTTTTTCGATGGAAACTGGTGGTTTTCAGGAAGAGTCAGCAGAAGTTCTCCGATACCGACGATGCAGATTCGAACGTTCTGGAGGTTTGTGGAGAAATTTACAATCACAGCTTATTTGTTGTTGCTAGAATATGCGATTTTTTAGCTCAAATTCATTATAAAACATGTTTTCCGCCCGCTTTTCAGTAGGACATGCAAATTGCCGCGCTGTTTCAACTAGAAACTGTAGATTTGACCGGTGTTTTCAAAGGAAAATTCCACGGGACTAACAATATGCGTAATAAATCTCGACTGCAGCATGGTTTGTTTTGTTTCAAACAGCAGATTGCCGCGCGATTTTCTGTTGTATTTGCCGATGGCCGCACGGTTTTCCGGTAACGTTGACGATTTCCGCACAATTTTCCTTAAAATTTGTAGATTGCCGCACGGTTTGCTGTGAACACTCGCTATTGCCGCTTTTTTCCTGCGTAAAAGCTGCCTGTTAAAAAAAAAACAAAAAAAACTGCCGTTTGCTGCATGATTTTCCATGGAAACTGCCTATTGCCGCATGGTTTACCTTAATAACTGCCGATTGCGTTTTATGTGGTTGAAACTGCCGGTGGCTGCACGATTTTTGCTTATATTTGCCGATTGCTGCATGGTTTTTAATAGGAACTGAGATTGCTGCGCGGTTTTCGGCAAAAGCAGCCGTTTTCCGCACGATTTTCTGTCTAACTTGTCGATTGCCGCACTATTTGCCGCAGAAACTGCCTACTGACACACGCTTTGCGTACCGCTTATTATCGATCAGTTTTTTCTCTGTAAAAAAAGGGATTCTTTAATGTAGATTGCCGCACGGTTTTCCGTATAAACTGACGATAGCCGCACAATTTTCAGTTTAATTCAAGGCTGGACACGAAGCGTTTGGGGGGCTTGATACGTAAGCCCCCTAAATGGTGCCTCGAAGGCAACGTAAGCTCCCCTCATACCCTAAATTGGGGTAAGGATCTGGGGGGGGGGGGGGGGTGCGCCGGGGAAAATCGGGACCCTGAGTCAGGAGAGGGGTTTTCGGGGGGGGGGCCGCAGGGGGGGGGGGGGGGGGGGCAAAAATTGTGTCCTCGAAAACGCGTAAAAACGGGGGGTTCCGCCGGCCCACCGGACCCGCCAAAAAATCCGGGGGGCTCCGCCCGGACCCAGCCGCACCCACCAATTTAGGGTATGGCTCCCCTTTACTTTTTTGTTACTATTTTCAACAAAACACCGAAATACGTAGGTACCACAAGCACCTAACGTCCACCTATGGTTTAATTACCAATTGCTGCATATTAATACTGCTGAGTAGATTTTTTTTTCAACAGAATAGATTTTCTTCGTTAAAATCAATTTTTCAGATTGTGAAGTACTCGATGCCCTCTCCGGTGTGTCTCAATCGTCCCATGATCACCATCCTGGACCAAGTGGCCGAGTCCCAATCGAAAGAGTGTCATCGCCGTCTTTCTCGCAAAATCCACTACTATTTGGAGCGGGAACTCGCCCTCCTTGGCGCTATGCTAATGAACGAGAAAGCGGCGGCCGAACAGCTCTCCCAACGCATAAATCTGCCGATCGACTTTGCCCGGCTGCGTCAATGCGGCTTCACACTGACCGATGAGCCCTTCATCAGGAGGATGTTGGTCTCGGTCTACCGCTACAACATCAGCAATCACCTGACGAAGGCGAAGATCTTCCTGCCGCCGAATAAAGGCAGATCCATGTACGGGATTGTGGACGAGACGGGGCTGCTGCAGTACGGACAGGTCTTCATACAGTACTCGCCCAGCATCAGGAAAGCGTCGGACAAGCCGAATATGCATCTGGGTGAGTCATAGATGCACAAGCCCCTGGTCGTCCCGGTGGGAGATACCAATTTTTGACCCGAGATTTATATTGCTCCACGGGGTTCTCAAATGACGGGCCGGGCCGAGGGTTTTTTCGGGACGGCCCGGCACGGTCGGCCCGGGTATGAAAAATTAAATTTTAATTTCTGTATAAATCGGTACAATAATTTTTTTTTAATTACTTAATAATGTTTGTTACTAACATTTAAGTCAATATTAGTCGTACAAAAAATAATGTCACCGACCGGGATCGAACCCTGGTCGTGTGGATGGCAATCTGACTTGGTGGTCCAGGATAAATGGGGTCAACCGGGCCGACCAAAATTTTCCACCTGGCCCGGTCCGGCCCGTGAGAACCCCGTGCTCCACCCCCTTGACATAAAAGAAAACGGATTTCGACATTAACGCGATCGGCTAGAAACATAGGCACAAACACAGCTGGCGATTTTTAGAAACCTGCGGGTGTGTTGAATACGCACACTTAGGGGATTGACATTTATTCAAATTCAGACAAAGTGGGTTTGGCAGAGTGGGGGACGGGGCCCAAATATGACCTGATGCTTTTATGAGCATAACTATTTTCAAAATCATTTTTTTTGTTCTGAAAAATTTTGTTCCAAAAAAATTGAAAGCGAAATTCTTTTATTTCCCAAAGGCCGGCGGTCCGAAACATCGATCGATTTCACGCGAAAATCATTCGATATTTCAGTATTTCTCAAAATTGTACCAAGAGGGGTGCATTAGAAAAAAATCTCCAGTCGGAAAATTGGTATTAACATATACTTTTTCAGGCCGTGTCCTCATCACGAAGAATCCTTGTCACGTGCCGGGAGACGTGAGGATGTTCGAAGCCGTCGACCAGCCAGCCCTCCGACATCTCATCGATGTGGTCGTGTTTCCCAAATGGGGACCCAGACCTCATCCCGACGAAATGGCAGGTTTGTAAGCATTTCGTACCGAAACTTAATTTTAACTCAATGTAGGATCCGATCTCGACGGAGATGAGTACAGTGTGGTCTTTGACACCGATATTCAGTTTCTTCGCAATGAGGAGGCCATGGTTTTCCCCAAGAGCAGCCCGGAGGAGTTTGAAGGACCACCAGCGGTCTCTCTCTCTCTCTCTCTCTCTCTCTCTCTCTCTCTGACTCTCTTTAAATCCCAATTTAGACCGAAGACATGGTCGACTTCTTCCTGAAGTACCTCCGCCAGGACTCCATTGGAAGAATGAGTAACGCCCACTTGATCCTAGCCGATCGTCGCGGACTATTCGAGTGAGTTTTTGAATACCATTTTTACCCTTTTAAGACTAAGACGCGAGCATTGGTTATTAACGAGGGAACCTATTTTGGTCAGTGTGGCCAATTGAAGCGAGAGTCACATTTTCGGATAGCCCTCGGCATCCCATTTACGAATCTGATTTCAAAATCTGCTGAGCACGCCTGGGAGCCGAAATATTTCAACTTTTGTATTTGGAGGATTAGCATTGTAACCTGATTTTGAATATATCACTTCGGCAGAAGACAGCTAAAATATGTCTTGGTGGTATAGTGGTTAGCACACGGGGCTCATAATTGTATAGTGATGGTTCGAGTCTAAAGTTTTCCAACCTTTTGCATTTCAATTTTTCAGTCACGTTCAACTCTTTCATTAGAGAACTAATGGAAACGTTGGTGAATAAATATTTTGATCTGTTTGCATATATCTCATTTTTTGGATTTTCCATTCCAAACATAAAACAACTTTTGTCTTGACGACGGTTTAAAAAAAATAGAAGTGAAATGCAAAAGGTTGGAAAACTTTAGACTCGAACCATCACTATACAATTATGAGCCCCGTGTGCTAACCACTATACCACCAAGACATATTTTAGCTGTCTTCTGCCGAAGTGATATATTCAAAATCAGGTTGCAATGCTAATCCTCCAAAAACAAAAGTGGAAATATTTCGGCTGCCAGGCGTGCTCAGCAGATTTTGAAAACAGATTCGTGAATGGGGTGCCTAGGGCTATCCAAAAATGTGCCCCTCGTTTCAATTGGCCACACTGACCAAAATAGGTTGCCTTGTAAGTCAAATTATACTCCTCGCCCAGCGAGCATTCCGAAGCGGCTGACAAGTTTTCTCTGCGTCTTTCAATTACGTGACCTATTTCGCTAATTAGATGCGCAGGTTGTTCAAAAATGACCCTTTTTGTAGCCATGCTCGGTGGGCAGCGACTATAGATCATATTGCTTGGCAACCAACCGCGGGTGTCAATTTTGCGACACCCCTTTTGTTATAAAAAGTGGCGAAAATTTCGACGTACCCCCTTCTTTAACAACATTTCCCGAAAACTTAAATTTGCGACGGGCCTTCAACCGCTTATAGCCGGAGCTTGACAATGTCTATATATTTGGAAAAGCGTAGCAGTTTTCGTTGCATGTGCTTTAAAAAGGGCACGCACGTGTGCGAATCCGCTCTAAAATTACGGAAGTCGCGTCTTGTGCGGATAAAAATAATAATAAAAAAACTCAATTCCAGTGACATCGCCAACGACATCGCTCGCAAGTGCTCCATTGCCGTGGATTTTCCGAAGAGCGGTGAACCCGCTGAACCACTGACGCCGATGGAACAGGTTTGTTTTTCTAAAATATCTCTTTTTCCGGGCCAGCCCGTATTTAATTACTTTCTTATTTTAGAGTGACTTGGTCCCCGACTACATGTACTCTGCGGTCAAGCCGACGTACCGCAGCCCGCGGCTGAATGGACAGCTTTACAGGTAATTTTCAATCCTAATTTGTTATATAAAACCTAATTCAGGAAGGCCAAGAAGGTGGAAGAGGTTCTGGAACTCACGGAGCACGTGGAAAGCGTCTTTGAGAGCGAAGTTGACAAGGTGGGTGGAGGTGTTTGATTTTATGATCCTACAAAAGTATATATTTCACAAAATTGCGCGATAATTGCATTCCTTCCCAAAAAATGGCGCCCAATTGTATGTATTACCCAAAAACCGTGCACATTGCATTTATTGTTAAAAACTGCGAACGAATCGCGTTTATTCCCAAAAACCGTGCACCCATGGCATTCCTTCCGAAAAACTGCGTTACAATTGCATTTCTCGGGGACGCATACGTGTGGCTACTTGCCACATGGCAACCCGGACGAATTGCAACCTTTGTCAGTGGTTTGCAATGTGTACGGATTTCACCGGGATGGATTGCGATGGGCCAAATTGAAACGCGACGAATCGCAAAAGTCCGTATTTTGACTGAGACGGCTTTCCACCGGTTCAAATTGCTAGCTAGACGAATTGAAACTTGGACGATTTGAACTGGGTCGTTTCGCAACCTAATAGAATACATTTGCCTTTTCATTTTCGTTGTTTGATAAAATAAACATTCTAATTAGGTTGCGAAACGTCTCAGTTGCAATCCGTCCCCATTACAAACAGTACTCCTCTCGAGGTGGCAACGTTCTGAAACGAGCTCAGCGCAACAAGAGACCATAGGGACTCGGTCACAAAAAGGAAAGTTGCAAAACAGCCAGGTTACAAGGCAGTTACATTACAATGTGGCCGGGAGCGCAATTCGTCCGGGTTGTCATGTGTCAAGTTGCCATACGTATGCGTCCCATTTCTCGTCAAAATCCGCGCCCCAGTTGCTAGAAATCTGGTTAAAAACAAGGCAAATGGACAAGAAATGGAACGATACTTGTATAATTTATTTGTATTGGCTGACTCGAAGGTCAGGCAGTTTACTGGATCGTGCACCCGCACGGCTGACGACGGCGGGTACCACCACTATTCTCCATGTGAGCAGGGTTACCACTGGCCTCCACTCGACTGGCCTCCACACGACTGGCCTCCATACGACTGGCCTCCATACACCGAAAGGGACCACTGGTCTCAGCACGATCACGGGTACTATTGGCCTTCGGCGGGTTACAATCGTGGTCCATCTCGTTTCTGTGTCCCAGACAGAAATTCCGCTGGCAGCACGAACAGATGATGGGAATCAACTGGAAAAGAGGATTTTTGTGTCGTTTTAGTGGGGTGACGCGGCTAACGACCTCTCATCATCCGTAATTAGAGCGACGCGGATAAGCAAGTTTGCTAAAACCCACCTCCTTCTTCTTGCATCCAACCATGGAACACTTGTTGTTGAAAATGCGCTTCTTCTGGGTCATGCAGTTGTTCTGGATATGGGCATTGACCTAAAGAATAAAAGTAGAATTCTTTAAACTACAAAACCTGAATATCGGGGCTGACGCCTCTGGGAGTTGGGACCGGCTTTTTGCACAACGGGCAAACGGGAACTTGTACGTTCTAAAACAGAAATTGAATCTGGATATCGCTTTTAGTAGATTTCGCCGATCGCAGCATGGTTTTCGGTAACAATTTGTTACCGTTTGCCGCATGGTTTTTGATGGAAATTACCAATTGCTGCACCGTTTTTGGTAAAAAATGGCCGATTGCTGCACGGTTTTTGGTAGAAATTGCCAATCGCCACACGGTTTTCGGTTGAAGCTGTCGATTGCCGCATGGTTTTACTAAAACTTGCCTTCGGATAGCTATGCGAACATTCGTGTTTGTCGTACGTAAAGTGCTCGACGCAGAAATGTCCCTTGCACGCGTCACACTTCACCGGGAGGAAATCTGGAAAATAAACCATTTAATAACTTACAAATTATTAAGCATTGGAGGAAAACTGCCAAATTTACAAACGTACCCAGACGATTGCAAAAGTCCACATCGCAGTGTTTCCCGATATGGGGGAGCTCGGCCATGCCTGAAATTAGTAGGGGCATAAATAGGGTAGGAAAGTAGCGGTTTTGCCTCGAAAACTGAAACACAGACAAACCTTGATTTTCCGGAGGTGGACGGACCGTCCGCCAGACCGAAGAAAGCACACTGATGGGTAGAAATGCAAAGGCTCATTTACGTTCCATATGCTAATTGAAGCAAAACTGGCTCATTTCACGGTCGGGAATCTGAACTTACAGGGCCAGTAAGAGGGTTTTCATTTCATTTTCGATGAGATACGGTCGGAAATTATGCAAATGGACTATGCTAAATTGTCTTGCACCCTACCCTTTCCAGAGCTATAGCTGACGCCAAACGGGCATCATGCCAATTTCGTTCAAGTATTCTCTGTTGATGATAGATTAGCTTAAAATCGCAATATCAACAGAGAATGAAGGCACGAATTGGAATGATGCCCGTTTGGCGGCAACTATATCTCGTTTAATCAGAATGAAATTCGGCTCATTAGCGTGTCTTGTAAAAGCTGGACACTAAGGCGTTGTGGCCATCCGCACAATCTGTGGATGGCCGGCCGTTTTTGGTGAGTTTGGGGCGGATTTTCTCCATAACGGTAAATTTGCGATCCAAAGATTTTAATGATCAGCGAATTTTTCTGTCTTAATTTAGCCAATGTTGTAAAACTCGGCTGACTGTTTCTTTAAGAACTGCCCACAAATGACATTCCTATGACCCAAAAATGCTTCTGAAACAATTTAGGTCAGGCCAGCCGGGTTACGGTATTTTTATTTCAGTCTCGGGCCCGTTCTCTACAAATCGGGCCCGAACTGGACCCACCTTGGCCGGCATCAGATTTACTGGGCCTGGAACCAGGGTATTTAGGGTCCCGACGACCCCCTGCAGGGCTCGGCTCCATCGGGCTTAGGGCCTAATGAGGCAGTTCGGGAATTCAAATACAAATTATTTTTTGTTATGTGAAAAAATCTTTTTTTACATCGTTGATAGATTTTTACAGGGAAGTGGCGCCTGTCGGCGGGGCATCAAAACAGTTGATTTTTTCCTTTCACGTGAGCCAACGTTGTAAATGGCCCCTGACGGTCCCTTTAATCAGTGGAATTTTTCCGCCGTGTTTTTCGTATTTTGCCTTGTTTATAAATGCCTTGTTTTTCGTATTTAAATCAATTTTCTTCAGATAATCTGTCCGGACGAGGTTGATTTGTTCATTGGAGAAGACGAGTTGAAGGGAAAGTACCGCCGACTGAGGGATGAGTACGCCACCAGAATGCAGGTAAGAGTGAGACCACCGGGCAAAATCCTTCTATATCCGATGTTTTTTTTTGCGAATATGTAAAATTTTGTGTATAAAAAGATATGCACGTAACGTACAAAAATAGTACGTAACGGAACCACGCATTTTGAGGAACACGGCATATTGAAAGATATAGTTTCTTTTCAGCAACTTTTGGACGAGTACGGAATCACCGACGAGGCGGCCGTCGTCTCCGGCCACATTGTCAGTCTGAAGCGACTTACGGCCATGGAAAGGGACGATTACTCCTTCTACCACACGGATAAGATTGTGGAGCTGCGATATGCCAAGATTTTCCACCACTTCCGATCCGTCTTTCTACGGGTAGGATTTGGCAAAAAGCCAATGGAAAACCGGGTTGGCCCGTAGGGGGGGGGGGGGGGGGGGGGTTAATTAATTTCACTGTATCTTTCATTATCCCATTTTTTAGGAGTTCGGCCGAGAGGAGGACCTCTTCGACATTGATTCCCAGGGCACAAAGATCATCAGAGCGGATAGTCAGATGCACACCAAGGCCAGGAGATGGTATTTTAGTCCGTTGACCTTCTTTTAGACCCTTTTAGGTACTACCTCGCTTATGTGGACAGTCGTCGTGGTTATAGAGCCCCAGGACCTTGCAAAAGCTTCGCCTGGGTCATGTGGGATGTTTTGGCTTCGTTCAAAAGGGAGAGGGTGAGTTAAAGGCCTTGTTTTTTAAGGCAAAATCGGGCCGGGCTCGAGAAATTGTTTCGGGACGACCCGTTACCATTAAAACGCCACCTCTGAAAGAATTGAGCGGTCCCAGTGTTGGTAAAATTTCGTCAATAACCTTCGCAGTGTAAATTTACGCCATTGTGAAAGTTTTTTGTCAACATTTTGAAACTTTCATGTCAATTGTCAACTTTATAAATTTGGCCGTAATAATGGAAATTGGCGTTTTTCCAATAGTTTTAGCTAAAATTACACCAAATCGAATCCGTAAATAGCGACATATTTGACATAATTCAGCGCAGGACCCCAAAAAAATCATTTGAAAAAATGCACTTTTTCGCTATTGTGGATGTTTTACTTATAAGAAGTCCTGCGCTTTTTTTGGTCCTGCGCTGAAGTCGGGCTTCTCACGGGCCGGGCCGGGCAGGGTCGATCAAAATAATTCCGATTCCGGTCGGTGACATTCTTTTTTGTACAACTAATATTGACTTACATTAAACAAACATTATTAAGTAATTTAAAACAGTTTGAAAAATTATTGTACCGATTTATACAAAAATTAAAATGTAATTTTTCATACCCGGGCCGACCGGGCCGTCCCGAAAAATCCCTCGGCCCTGCCCGTCATTTGAGAACCCCGGCTGAAGTATATGCAGCTATTTGAGGGTTAGATTTGGTGTATCTACAACCACAGATGAACAAGCACCCGTAGATTCGGTAGAGGGGGGTCACGCCGAGCCTAATTTCCTATCTGGGGGACTCGCGCCACACGTCTCATTTGTATTGTGGGGGTCGCGCAAAACGGACCCCACAGGTTCATGTATGTCTACAACTAAATATATCGGAAAAACACCACATCCAAAGATTTCGATCAATTCTACAACATAACAGTCAAAAAATCGATTTCGACCTACAACTTTCGAAATGGCCTAGGAAGGTTATTGACGAAATCTGGGACAATTCTAAGACTATTAACTATTTTCGAAGACACTGGCCTGTTCGAGTTTCCCAGAGCCGCTGCCTTAAAGGGGTCATCAGGTTTCGTTCCATTCTTATGATTTTCGTCTGCTAATTAGTAGCTTTGTGGATAATTGTTTTTTGAAGCGTTTTTTGGGGAAAAATAGTCCTAGGCTTAGGTAGGAAGAACCGTCCCGAAAAGGTTCCTCCCCCCCCCCCCCCCCCCCCCCGAATGTGAGTAATTTAACATTTTTATTGGTTTTCAGCTTCTGACTTCGGGTACGGCGAGTGCGATGGACCACCCGGTGGCGGATGCCCTGGACATGGTGATTGAAGATTTTATCCATCGCTCGAATGAGGACTATTTGGAGTTCAGACACGAGCTGAGGGAGGATGAGGGCGTTTTGAGGAGGTAAGAAGAGAGAGAGAGAGAAATGCCTCTTTTCAGATACGTCATTGCTTATGGAGACACCGTAGCTCAGGTCCTCTACGTCCTGTATAATTGGCTCAAGAAGGTAATTTATTCTCTCCCCCCCCTCTCTCTCTCTCTCTCTCTCTATCTCTCTCTCTCTCTCTCTCTCTCTCTCTGAGAACCTCTCTAATTTCCAGGAAGACTTCTTCTCCTGCACCAAAATGAGGATGCAGCACGTGGCTCTGCTCTTCATTCAGTTCTGTCGTGGAATTCGCCATGGCTGTAACGGAGTGGCCGACTCTATCTCGCTCGATGTGATATTCACCGAAGTGGTAAATACACAAATTTGCAATAGAAAAAATTCTACGGTAGTTTCTACCAAAAACCATGCGGCAATTGTCATTTTCTGTGCAAAAGCATGCGGAAAATCGCGAAATTTCACCGAAAATTTTGCCCTTGACGAGTACATGTTAATTTTAGCCAAAAATCATTGGAAAATAGCAATTTGTGCGGAATTTTACGTGTAGTGGAGTTCTCACGGGCCGTGCCGGGACACTTGTTGGCCCGTTTATCCTGGACCACCCAGTAAGATTGCCACCCACACGACCAGGGTTCGATCCCGGTCGGTGACATTCTTTTTGTCCGAATATTTATATGTTAGTAACACACACATACCCTAAATTGGTGGGTGCGGCTGGGTCCGGGCGGAGCCCCCCGGATTTTTTGGCGGGTCCGGTGGGCCGGCGGAACCCCCCGTTTTTACGCGTTTTCTAGGACACAATTTTTGCCCCCCCCCCCCCCCCCCCTGCGGGCCCCCCCGAAAACCCCTCTCCTGACTCAGGGTCCCGATTTTCCCCGGCGCACCCCCCCGCAGATCCTTACCCCAATTTAGGGTATGAACACACATTATTAAGTTATTGAAAGCAATTTTCTAATGCTTGAACCGATTTATACAAAATGTAAAATTTTATTTTTCATCCCCGGCCATCCCAGAAAAAACCCTCGGCCCGTCCCGTTATTTGCAAATCCCGCCGAAATCCACGAAAAAAACCGTGCGACAACCGGTATGTCGGAAAACGTGCGGCAATCGACATTTTTGTGGAAAACCATGCGGCATTTGGTTGACAAATTTTCACCGATAACAATATTATCATTTGAAAATTTCGCTTCAAACCGTGCGTATCTTGCCAATTTCTACAGAAAATCATTAGAAAAATTATAATTTCCGCGGAAATTTTCGGTTAGAACGGCATATTAAATGAGGTTTTTCATAACTCGTTTAAAAAAAATCACTTTTCAGGCTCCAAAAGAACCTCGATTCCTGTTCCAACCCCCTCTGAAGATGGCCCAGACCGTGATCGACTTCCTTCGCTACATCGGAAGCCAGAGATTCGCCCTGGCCGATTATATCTCTCTCAGAATCGACGATGAGGTTTGTTTTTATCAAGCTTTGCGCCAGCCCGTAAGAGCTTTTTGGTATAGGAATAGTTGTTCAGTAGCTCTTTTTATCTGGGAAATTGAACCATGGAAGGGGGCCGGCCCGCTCCCAACTTTTTCACGGCCCGGCCCGTCCAAAATTTTTGGGCCGACCCGTTCCCAAAATTTTCTTGGTCCGGCCGCCCCCAAATTTCACCACGCTTGGTGAACTCGATCATTTTTGGGCCTGTTTTGCAACCTTTTTTGAATAAAAAGTAAATTTAGGAATGTCCCCCTCTCCTACTGCGATCGGTCGAATGGATCCCTCTGAGTCAGCTGGCCTTCCGCACCTACCACCACATTGCCGTTTCTGGAAGATTCGACGCCCTGCGATTCTATGAAGAATCATACGATTGGACCGAGAGCGAATCTAAGTGAGTCTGCGTCGCTAACCATGTTAATCTCTCTATTTCTCTGCGTCTCTAAGCTTTTATGTTTCTCGGCGTCTCTAGCATTGTATATTTCAATTCAATTTTTTTTTTCAAATTTTTTAAAATTTTTTAGGTATCCCATCGTCGTCCCTGCTAGTCTGCTCGTCTGTCAGGCCTACAACCAGGCGCCTCTCGCCTCTCAGACCGTTCTCGAAACATTGAAGGTTGGTCTCTCTCTCTCTCTCTCTCTCTCTCTCTCTCTCTTTCTCTCTCTCTCTCTCTCTCTCTCTCTCTCTCTCTCTCTGTATGTCTCTCTATCTTCATCATGGTCGACCTTGACGGCTCGGTGGTCTCGCCAGGAAGAATCTTATATCCGAGAGAGTTATCACTAGGTTCCCCCATAGCCCATTTTTAAGGTCGGGGTGTCTGGGCCCGTGTATGCTCCCCATCTCTGCATTATGTTGTAAAATAATATAAATTCAAAATTCTAGATGATACGATTTTCAAAACGGCGTCTACCTTAATTGTGTGGGGGACATAATTTCCTCCACAATCCGAACATGTGGCCAAGAATCGTTTTATGTCTTTTTTCAGGCCTGGACCGGCGTGTCCTCTATCCACACACGTCATCTGCACCAAGGCCGTCGCAATGACGTCATCCTGTGCACCATCGTGGGTACTGTAGCGGCGCGCCAGCGTCTGGCCCGTCTCTTCCAAATGCCCGTGGAGAGACTGCGTCGTGCAGTCCGCGAAGACCGAATCCCTTTGAAAGTGAGGGATATGAGCCTCTGAGATTACTGTATCTCTGTATTACTCTGTTATGTATTACCTAGCTTTACCCCTTCTTCGGGTTACTTAAGAATCTCTTTTTTTTTATTTACAGGTCGTTTTACCCCATAACCCGGTTGTTTTTGTGCCTTTGTTCTTGTGAATGATTGTTAATAAACACATCATGTTTTAATGTCCATATTGTTGAAATCATGTTTTTTTCAGTAGAATATTGGATTTTTGCGCCCCTATTTGAGTAGATTCTGTGTTTTAGATGCTTACGAGGAAGAGAGCGAAGAAGGATCAGCAGGTCGATCAGCCGAAGAAGGAGGAGCCCAAGAGGCTGCCCAACGGAACGCAGGATGCAATGCTCCACATACTGGGCAATGAGGTAGGGGGTTTAGACAGTCCCCGGGCTGACCCGGGTCTCAGCAAAATCTGACCACGATTTTGTATGTCTGAAACTTATGAAAAAAAATATCGGCAAAGTGCGAAACGATAATTTGGTACTATTACTTACTTTTACAGATTTTCCGAAGGCGGTAGCATTCGGGGCCGGCGGCACTTTTGTCTTATTTTTAAGGGCCGTCAGTGGCCGTTACTAATTTGAAATGGTGTGTATGCTAATAGAGCCAATCCATTTGACATATTATCCTGAACACCGCTCCAGGCAACGGTTGTGTGCGAAATGCTTGCCAAGTCCTCATTGGCAAGGGATTCTGAAAACCCCTGACGTGCCCTATAAAGGGATAGTCAGGTTTTTTTTACAACATTAGCTAAAGCATACCTTGGGAGAGGCCGGTCATGGAGGGACCCCCCTTCACTTTTTGACCAAAAAAATGGGTTTCCCTCCTCACTTTTTTTGAGAAACGGAATACCCCCTCACTTTTCATGAAGACAAAAGGTTACCCCTCAATTTTCTACAAGGTATGGTAAGAGACAAATTCGCTGATCATGAAAATACATACGACATAGGTCGTATATTCACCGTTTTCGAGAATATCCGCTCCGAAGTCGCAAAAAAAGAAAGAAACAGGTCTCCGTCTACAGATTTGTAGACGACCAGTATGCCCTTCGTATCCAGTTTTTGCAAGACTTTTCAACGACAATTTTGGGCCACAGAGGGGCGGCCTACGTTTTTTTTCATGGAGACCGCTTGGAAGACTTGTGTTTTTTACCCGGAAACATGGATTGTTGTGGCCTTTTCAAGATTCACGGCATGAATCGATAGAGCTGTCGCGATTCGCTAATCTGTCCATGTTTTTTTGGGGTAAAGTGTATACGATTTGGTGGGGTTCTCAAATGACGGGCCGGGCCGAGGGATTTTTTGGGATTAAATTTTGTATAAATCGGTACAATAATTTTTTAAAACTGCTTTAAATAACTTAATAATGTGTGTTACTAACATATAAGTGAATATTAGTCGTACAAAAAAGAATGTCACCGACCGGGATCGAACCCTGGTCGTGTGAGTGGCAATCTGACTGGGTGGTCCAAGGAAAACGGGCCGACCAAAATTTTCCAATTGGCCCGGTCCGGCCCGTGAGAACTCCGCGATGTGGCTTGTGCAGTGGGATGCTAGAGCTTTAGAAATAATCGAAAATTATTACCCTTTTCAGGCCAGAAAAGCTTTTACTAAAGACAAGGAGCTGCGCGAGGAGTTGGGAATGGAGCGCCAAGAGTTCGGCAACGTGATCTCCGCCGCGCAGAAGCAGTTTTCCAAAACCCTCAAGTGCACGGTTGGTCTTATTTAAATTAATAACCGACAACCTCTTTTTCAGATCCACTCGAAGGAGGGAAAGTCGTACCCGATCAGTTTCTCCAAAGACGACGAGATCGTTGCCTCGCTGCCCGGAGATGAGACAGAGGAGGCGAAGGACGGCTTCCTCGCCACGGTGCTTCTGATGATATTCATGGAGGAGAAACCGAATGACGACGGAGGGGTGACCGAGGAGAGGTTCTGGGAGATGCTGGTGAGAGGGAGAGAGAGAGAGAGATACGAGAGATGCAGACAGCGAGTGAGAGGCGTAGACAAAGAGTGTGAGGAGAAACGGAGACTGAGTGAGTGAGAAATCCAGGCAGAGAAGAGGTGCGGACACATAGTTAGGAGAGACCATAGTTCTCAAAAGAAGGGCCCGCCCGCGGGCCGAAACGGGCCGGGCCGAGAAAAGTGTCGGCCCGGCCCGGTTTGTAAACTTGTCACATTAAAAATTCTTTAAATCATTATTTTAGCTCACGTCAATTTTTTGAAACCCCGCAAACACTTTCATAATACTTCTATTGCACATTTAAACTAATTTTATGTTAACAAAAATAAAGTGCCCCGACCGGGATCGAACCTTAGTTATCTGGGTGGCTGGTCTGAGTAGACGGGCCGAAGCGGGCCAAGGATTTTTTTCAAGTCGGCCCGGCCCGTTAGAACTATGGGAAAGGCGCAGACATATAGTGAGTGAGATGCATGCGGAGAGAGAAAGAGGGATAATAGACGCGTAGCGAGTGAGAGACGAATAGAGAGAGAGAGAGAGACAAAGAGAGAGAGAAAGATTTTGAACTGATGGCGATGTTTTAGGAAGAGTTGGGATTCGACAAGAACACAGAGGACCCGGCCCTTGGAAAAATCAACGAATTGGTTGGAGACAAAGACGCGGAATTCCTTGCATCGGGTGAGTTAGAGTTAGACATTCAGAGAACGAGGTAGCTGGAAGAGACGGGGGTTGTCCTGGGCCGGGCGGGGAAAATTTTGGTCGGCCCGTTTACCTTCGACCATCCAGTCAGATTGCCACCCACACGAACAGGGTCGATCCCGGTCGGTGACTTTCTAATATTGACTTATATGTCAGTAACAAACATTATTAAGTAATTTGAAGCAGTTTTTTAAAAGCTTGGACCGATTTATACAACATTTATAATTTTTATTTTCATACCCGGGCCGTCCCGAAAAATCCCTCGGTGTGACCGGGCGTCATTTCAGCACTTTAAACAGGAAATGGTAGTGATTAAATACGCAGACGGCTAGAGACGTAGTGGGAGTGACAGGTTGAAGATACGCAGAGAACGAGACAGATCGTAGAGACGCAGAGATAGAGACAAAATAACAGAGACGTAGAGAACCAGAGATGTGGTAGAGACCTAGAGGAAGGGACAGATGGGGCAAATTCCGAGAAAGAGAGACAGGTAGTTAGAAGGCAAGAGACGCAGGGGAACAAACGAGAGATACAGAGAAATAGACAAAGGTCAGAGACACAAAAAGATGGCCTTGCTACGTCCTCCCTCTCTGTAACTACTCCTTTCCAGGCTGGATTACGAAGCGCGGCATTACCGAGGGAGCCAACAAACTGATGATTTACGAGTGGGGACCGCGAGCGAACGCCTCCGTTGACCCCAAGGTAGTTTTTCTCTCTCTCTTCCCTCTCTTTCTCTCTATCAACCTCTCTATTTCAGGCCCTGCTCTCCTTCTTCTGCCAAGTCGACGAGTCCAGGATCAAGGAGTGGCCCAAGCAGAGGAAAGCCGCCGAGGAGATTCTGGCCGCCAGAAAGCAGTCGCGCGACTAGAAGCCTCTCGATTTTGTTGATCTCAATTCATTCACACAGTGTTTACAGTAATAAAGACGTGTATTGGCGAAAACTGAAATAGCAAAGGCAGCGTAGAACCATAACAATTTGGAACAATAAAACAAAAACAACGTTTAGCTGGGATTCGATTTCTGCAGCGAGGAGACCGTCGGCTGGAGCATCTCATCGGTCACTTCCTGGAAATTGAAGATTAAGCATGAAAAAATACAACGCGGTGCCAAAGAGGAAAAGGAGGTTAGTTAAAGGACTGTCTGTAGATTTTCGATTGAAAATTAGGGTCTCTCAAAAAAACTTCTTTCAAGCTGTATCAGGGAAGAAATCCCTTTTTCGCTAATTAATGAATAAATTGTGAAATTTAAAGAAAATAAGTTTTGTAACTGGTTCTCACGGGGTTCTCACGGGCTGGTCCAGCTGAAAAATTTTGGTCGGCCCGGCCCGTTTTCCTTGGACCACCCAGTCAGATTGCTATCCACACGACCAGGGTTCGATCCAGGTCGGTGACATCCTTTTTTGTACGACTAATATTGACGTGTATGTTAGTAACAAAATTTTAGGTAATTTAAAGCAGTTTAAAAATAATTGTACCGATTTACACAAAATTTAAAATTTAATTTTCCATAATAAGGAGATTAAAAACCAAGAACAAAAATCGATTACGATCCAAAAGGCTCGTAATGTTAAATATAGTCTAAAAATGACAATTGGCCAAGTCCACGACTGTGGCCAAAATTCTATTGCATATCCGTGCTCGCATATTACAGAGATCGCGTCTTAACGCCAAAAACGAACTTTCTGTCAAGTCAGACGAAAAATACAAACGAAAAGTTCACTTTTCGCCAAAAATCGCCGAAACGTGTGGGCAACCGCCGAATGCCGCAGCGTTTTCAGTCGGTTTCCGGTCTGACATACTCACCATCTTAGAAGTGGCGGAGATGGCGTCGAACACCTCGGTCGACACGAAGCCGAGCTTCTTGAATTCGGCCAGCACGTGGCCCAGCGTTCCGTCCAGAATCCCTGTGTCGCTAGTTTTCCCGTGCCTGAAAGAAGAAAAGTCACCTGCGTCTAGAACCCTCTTTGTTGGATTTCCCTGCGTCTCCAACCCATTTTATGGGTTCCTTCTGGGTCTGTAGCCCAAACCATTTTACTGATTTTCGCTGTGCATATCTCGGGAGAGTATAGCTAGCCTTCCCCAGGTTACGGGGGGCAGAGGCCCCAAAAACGCAGAAGTTAAGGAGGGTTAGCCACTGTTATGGCAAAATTCAGGGGGAAACCCCAGTTTTGGTCCCAAAAGTTACGGGTGGGTCCGTCAACTGTATGTCCCGAGGTATGTCGCTGTGTATCTAATGCCTAGTTTCTCGGCGTCTCTAACAAGGCCAATTGTCTCTGCGTCTTTGTCTAATTCTCTGCGTCCTTAACAGTGCCTAGTTTCTCCATGTCTAACAATGTCTAGTTTCTCTGCGTCTCTAACAGTGGCAAGTTACCTGCGTCTCTAACAGTGATTAACTTCTCTGTCTCTAAATGTGTCTAGTTTCTCTGCGTCCCCAAAACCTTATGTGTTATTTCTTCGTATCTGACCTCTCAGTGATAGTCTTTTCTTTATATATTTGCCTGCTTCTCTGACTCTGATCCCATGAAAACTGACCAATAACGAGTGGAGAAGGCTTCGCCACCGCCCTTTTCGCTGAGGCGCACATCCACCTCAGGTTGATCATCTTCCCCTGAAAAAAGTCCATTTTTTAAACTAAAAATAGCAAACCGGTCAATTGCTGCTCCAATTTCATCTCGAAACCCTTGCCCAGCAGGGTGTGGAAGAAACGACGGGCATTTCGCAGATTCTCCTAAAAATTGGCATAAATTTAAGCTAAAATTAGGCAATAAAAAGAGAAATCATTAATCCAGTGAGATAAGGACGCAGAGGAACTAGACAATGGAGGGTTAGATACACAGAGAAGCTAGACAGTGGGTTAGAGACGCAGAGGAAGTGAATGTCAGAGACGCAGATAAACAGGAAAATGGAGGGTTAGAGACGCAAAAAAAACTCGATGACGCAGTCCTTCAAAAACCCACCGAACTGCTGGAAGACTGCTCGATTTCCTTCAAAACAACGGAGACCTTCACCCGGTCGTCGGGGAAAATCGTGTTCAAGGTGCCGTCCTTAAAAAATCAATTATTGATTGGCAAAAATCCAAAACTACATCTTCGTTTGCTTCCTCCTCGGCTGTCTCCAACACGCGCTTCGGCGGAATATATCCCCTATAAAGCGAAAATTTGTGAAAACCGAAAAACCTCACCTGGAGACCTTGACTTTCTTGTTTTTTCTCTTCACTCCGCCTCCGGGCGACGGCTGGGCGGCGGGATCCGATACCGTACTCTTAGGCACGGTGGGTACGGTAGCCGTGGCAACGGGCGGTCTCTTCTGAGAGACGGTAGGTTTCGCCTTGGAAACGGAGGGTCGAGGAGTCGTCTTTGGGCGGTCCCTGCCAGCCGTTGCGCGCTCTAAATCAATTAATTAGCATAGAAAATATGCAAATTTTACCGCAGATGGTGGCGTTTTTCTTCCAGAAAGCACGGACCTCATCCTGCCACTCAGGCTTGAGCCACGCCGCTTCGCCTTCTGAAACAATATTTGTTTCTCTGCCCTCCCTCTTTTTATCTCCATCTAACTGTATCCTTCTCTGTCCTCTCTCAATCTCTCCCGGGGTTCTCAACGGGCCGGGCCATTTATAAAATTTTGGCCCTTATGTAAACTTGCGAAATTAGGCATTCTTAAAATCGTAATTCAAGCTTACATTCAATTTTAAAACTTTGTAAACTCTTTAATAATACTAATATTTACTAGTTGAACTAATTATTTCTACTACGCGCGGGTGACAGCCAACAGGAGGAAATTTTTCTCTAACGCTCTATCTGTACTCTGCGTCTCTATCTGTCCATCATCGGTGGGCAGTACATCACGCCGATCCTGTGCGGATCCACAGCCGATCTGAAATTGCAATGATTTCATCGGTCCAAAACCCGAAAAAAATAGCCCAATCATTACCAAACCGAAAATTTTTTGACTTTTCGGGCCAAAGATCCATTTCCCACAACCGAATTCCCAAAACCCCCTTCACTCCGGGGGAAGCCCCGTTCATCTTGCTTACCAACGTGTTTGGGGGTTGCTTTTGTGGGGGCTTTTTAAAAAACAAAATGAGTTCCTTTGTTTTTGGGGACCCCTCCTATTTGGGGGACCTTACTTTTTGAGCCCCCATCCGTACCGTGTCCAGGTATGGTCCATAATTGGTTTCTCGGCGTATACCTTAATTGCTCTGACCTTCCCTCGTCTCTAATTCATAGCACGGCTGGACAAGGAGCGTTTAGGGGGTTAAATCCGTAAGTCCCCCAAATGGTGCCTCGGACGCAACGTAAGCCCCCATTAATTTTTGGTTACTATTTTCAGCGAAACGCCGATTTACGTAGGTACCACAAGAACCTCACGTTCAACTATGATTCATAGCTGGACGTGAGGTGCTCGGGGTACCTAAATTCGGCGTTTACTTGAAAATGGTAACAAAAAACTGAAGGGGGCTTTCGCTGCTCCCGAGGCACCATTTGGGGGGCTTACGCATCCAGCCCCCAAACGCTGTCCGCCTAGTCTCAATTTCGAAAACTGCCGGTTTCTCTACCGTCGCTCCCCTCTCGTCTTTCCCCTTCCTGTCTTTGCCTTCTCTCTCTCTCTCTCTTGCTTTCTACCCTACCTGCTTTGAATTCCCAATTCCTGACCTCTTTCATCAGGGTGGCGATTTTAAAGACGACCTGTTTCTTGTCCGCCTGAAAATATCCATGTGAAAAAATATGGAATTCACTTACAGGAGTGCCAACCATGAGGGGAGGCAAGAGAGACTTGGGCACTTCGAGACGCTCCACCACGTTTTTGAACAAGGAGAAGAGGATTCCGTCTTGGAGCTCGACGGGATTCGGTCTGAAACGTAGAGTTAGAGTTAGAGAGAGAGAGAGAGAGAGAGAGAGAGAAAGAAAGAGAGAGAAAGACGGGGTTCTCAAATGACGGGCCGGCCCGCCGGGCCGAGGGATTTTTGGGGACGGCCCAGCCGGCCCGGGTATGAAAAATTCAATTTTAAATTTTGTATAAATCGCTACAATATTTTTTAAGCTGTTTTAAATTACTTAATAATGTTTGTTATTTACATATAAGTCAATATTAGTTGTACAAAAGAAAATGACACCGACCGGGATCGAACCCTGGTCGTGTGGGTGGCAATCTGACTGGGTGGTCCAGGGTAAAAGGGGCCAACCGGGCCGACCAAAATTTTCGAATTGGCCCGGCCCGTGAGAACCCCGGAGAAATAGACATAGAGGCAAAGAGAGAGAGACGCCACAATTCACCTCTTTTTCTTCTCTTCCTCCTTGGTCCAACGAGCCCTCCTCGCTTGAGAAGCCTCGCCCTCATCTCCAGAAGACTCCGTGAGTTCTCCCTCCTCTTTATCATTCTCATTCGAAGCCACGTCTTGGTCCTCTTCGTCTTCTTCGGCACTGGGCGAGAAGGCCCTCAAAAGCGGTGGCGCATCGAAACGGGGCGCTTTGAAAGCTTCAATACCTCTGAAAAGTTACTCATTTTCTAGTACATGGACTGAAATCAGCGGGCCAGCCCGTGTCGAATCTACGGGCCACCCCAGACCGAATGCCAGTGTCAAATAACAGAACCGACTTTTCTCCGCAGTACTCATTGGAGTCGACATCGTAGGGGTAGTTCCAGCGGGAACTCATCAGCCACTCCCAGGAAAGCATGGAGAACACAAAGACAATCCCACTGCCTCCGAGAGGAGCGCCTGAATTTGAAAATTTAACGCATATTGACTGGGAAATTAAGTTAGGGTCCACCCTAACTTTTGGGAGCTAAAATGAGGTAGCCCCCTTAATTGTGGGCCCAAGCAGCTGATTTTAACAAAACAGTACCTAACCCCCCTAATTTCTGCATTTTCCTGGCCCTCTCCCCAGTTACATGCGGCCAAGCATGGCAAAATTTGGCACCGGCCCGAAAAGTTTTTTTTTCGTTTTATTTTAATTTTTACATTGAAAAAAGGCATAAATTTTCGGTTGAGTCGAGCCGGGCCGGGCCATGAAAAATTTTGGAGCGGGCCGGCCCGTTGCCATGCTTGCGTGCGGCTCAGCCTCTTATTACAGAGTATGCAGATTGATATGTTTTCAGTGTAAAAATAAAAATAGGCTCCACCCCTTTTCTGTTACATATTCGAAAAAAAAGTCTTTCACGCTTTTCGCCGAAAAGGAATGAACTAACCCGAAATTTTCCATTTTTCTGGCGAGTACATAAAACGAAAAAGGCCATTTTTTTGGTTGTTCATTCCACTGGGAGAAATTAGGCTCCACCCACTTCCTTTAAAAATAAGCCATTCTATTTTCACTAGGCTCCGCCCCTTTTGACAATGTGAAAATTGACATATTTTCAGTAGAAAAAAAGGCTCCATTCCTTTTTTGTTTCTTCACACCCCGCCGCAAGCCTTGCGGCGACGGCACTATCGGTAAGCGTGCTCCAATGCCAAGGGAACGCAATGGAAACTGGCTGCAGCAAACCTGAGAAAACTGCTGTATTTCCCAATGATCTGAGTTCATAGATCGATAGAGCACCTCTGAATCTCTCGGAATGGGTTTTTTGGCGACGTAAAAATGTTTCAAACCCAAGATACACGATTTTTTGTGTTTTTCTCGAAGATTTACCGGGCAACTATTGGTGCCAAAACTCATTCCAAGAGATGCCACAATGTGCTACTACTTTATGGTGAGAACAACTAAAATAATGTCGTATTCGTTCCGTTCTTGCTGCAGCCAGTTAGTGCACGATGTTTAGCTACCGTAATCAGAATGCGAAATCCTCTATTTCTGCATTATTTTTGTTGAAACGATGTATTAGAGCGTAGCTTATTTTTCATTTTCATGTTTTAAACATTCAAAATAAAAATGTAATGGTCAATTAACAAAATAATGAATTATTAAAAATGGCGGCTTGCACCTTCAGGGTTGTCGTGGTGGGACCCGACCCCCCTTAAACGGCGTTTTTCGGAAATCTGGCTGCAGCAAACTTGAGAATTCTGGGAAGTTTTTTGAAGATTTCTTTTCATAAACTGATGAAGAGTGCTTCTATCTCTTGGAATGAGTTTTTTGGCGGCGTCGGAAGCTCAACGGCCTGAGAAAAACGGTATTTTCTGTTTTTCAATTATTTTCCGTGGATGAATTTTCGAGCAAAAACTCATTCCAAAAGATGCAGTTGTGAGCTAAAAGTTGACAAAAAGATCCTTCGAAAAAATGGCTGGAACGTCCAGGTTCGTTGCAGCCAGTTTGAGTTTCATGAGCCACCTGTTTGAGCCACCTGTTTGTCGCGAATACGACATTTCCGGACCGGTTTCTTTTCATAATTAGGTGAAATGTACGGTTTTCTTATTATTTCAACATTATATAAGAAAATTTCGTGTTAAAATGAATAAAAATAGACAATTTTAATTATAATTCTTAAAATCGAGGCGTTCGTGTTGGAGCACGAATTCCTCCTCGGCGCCCTTTAACCCGCCGGCCTCAGCGGGCTGTGTCTTATTTGAAAGTAATCAACACCTCTTTTCGACGAAAAAGGATGAACGAATAGAGAATTTGCCCATTTTCCTGGCGAGTACATGCAATCAACTTCACCTTCTTTTTTGGCTTTGTAAAACTTGTAATTATGTAATTAAAAGCATGCCTAGGGAGACCCTGCCAATTGACGGACCCACCCGTAACTTTTGGGGCCAAAAATGGGGTAGCCCCCCTTAACTTTTGGCCTTCCGAGCTGAATTTTGCAATAATAGCGACTGACCCCCTTAACTTTTGCGTAACCTGAGGAAAGCTGACTATACTCTCCCGAGGTACTGTAGATAGGTTTTAGTTAATTAGGCTAACAGAGATTACACAAAATTTGAATGAAAAAGCAACCTTTTTCGTCGTAGAGCTCTCCGTGCACCCCTTCCAGACACATATCCGTTCCGAGCACCTTGCACAAATCGAAGATGAATTTGTGGGGAAAGAGGGAAGAGGAACCCATCTTGGTCTGAAATTTCAATTTTTGAAACAAAAATATAGAAATAAACTCACGAAGCCTTCGAGAACTCTCTTTCTGAATGTCTTCGGCCACTCGAAGACTTCCTCTCCGAACAGGGTGATGGGCACCGGTTTCCTGGCGGTTTTCGGGGGCTGAAAAAAACGAAAGGATGATGATGAGGGGGCGTTGCCGATTTTGACAAAACCAAAAAAGAGAGCTAAGGAAAACTGGCAAATTCTGGGTTCATTAATTCTTTTTCGTCGAAAAGACGTGCGGATTACTATTTTAATACGTAACAGAAAAGGGCGGAGCCTATTTTAATACTGAAAATATGCCAGTTTTCACACTGCCAAACGGGAAAAGCTTGTTTTACGTTTCTACTGAAAAGAGAATGGCTTATTTTAAGACTCTCAGGAAATTGGAGGGGCTTAACTGCCCCCAGTGGAATAAACGGTCATAATGAGGAGGTGGGGCCTATTTTGTCGAAACAAAAAAGAGGGTTCGCCAGGAAAATGGGCAAATTGTAGGTTAGTCCATTCTTTTTCGTCGAAAAGAGGTGCCGACAACTTCAAAAATTGGGTGCAACAGGAAAAGGGGCGGAGCCTATTTTTATACTGAAAATGCGTCAATTTACAAGATAAAAGGGGCGGAGCTTGTTTTACGCATCTAGTGAAAAATAAGAAAATGGACTTTTTAGATTCGCAGGTAGTGTGCGAACCCTAATTGTTCCCAGCAACCATGGCAACGGGCCGGCCCGCTGACAAAAATTTCACTGCCCGGCCCCGACCAAAAATTTATGCCTTTTTTCAATGATGTAAAAATCAAAAAATAACAAAAAAAAATTTCGGGCCGGCCCGTTCCCAAATTTTTCTCGGCCCGGCCCGCGATTTTGCTATGTTGGTTCCCAGTGGGCGGGACCTAACTTCCGTCGGCGGGGTCTACTTTGAACGATACAATTTTTAATCTTAAAAAAAAGAATAAGCCACTCACAAGGCTCGTCGGCCTCGTCAGCGGCGTTTTTATGTAAATGCAGGCGTCGTCGGTAGATGCGCTCTAAAACAAGTGAAATTTTAACAAAAAGTAAAAGAAAAACTGACACAGCGCTCCTCCAAGACCTTTTCGTGACGTTCCCAGAAAGCAGCGGCCAATTCGCTCTTTTGCCAATCGATGGGGCCTGAAAAAGTGGATTTTACAGAGAGAGAGAGAGAGAGAGAGAGAGAGAGAGAGAGAGAGAGAGAGAGAGGGGAGAGAGAGAGAGAGAGAGAGGGGGGAGAGAGAGAGAGAGAGGGAGAGGGAGAGAGAGAGGGAGAGAGAGGGAGAGAGAGAGAGAGAGAGAGGGGGGGGGAAGAGAGAGAGAGAGAGAGCATACATGGGCAAGCTCCCCAATATGGGGCGGTAGGGGCGTCGCAATTTTAAGTTTTCGGCAGTTTTTCTTAGAAAAGGAGACCCGTCGCAAATTTTCGACGCTTTTAACAATTGAAGGGGGCCTCGCAAAATTGACCCCCGCGGTAGGTTGCCCAGGTATGAGAGAGAGGGAGGGAGAGGAAGAGAGAGAGAGAGAGAAAGAGAGAGAGAGAGAGAGAGAGAGAGAGAGAGAGCAAAGATGCAGACAAACCTTGGTTGTGCAGGATCTCGAGAAGGACGGCAAAATGGTCGGCGATCAGGTCACGGCACTGCTGAAATCGTTTGAATCAGAGACAGAGAGACAGAGAGAGTAAGAGTGAGAGAGAGAGAGAGAGAGAGAGAGAGACCAGGCAGTGAGACCAACCTCATTCTTCTCAATAAAAGTGGCGATGAAGGGAGGCGAATTCGTGTATTTCACGAGCGACTTGACGAATTTCTTGGCCATGATGGCTTCGGCGCAACATTGACTGGAACACGAAAATTCTTTTTTGTACGACTATAATGACTACTTATATGTTAGTAAAAACATTATTAAGTAATTTAAAGCAGTTGGAAAAATTATTGTACCGATTAATACACTAAAATTTTATTTCTCACACTCGGGCTGGGCCAACTCAAGAAATCCCTCGGGCCGGCCCGTCATTTGAGAACCTCGCAGTTCTTCAACAATAAGACTACCTTATCCTCAAGGGAAATCGAAGTTTCGGGGAAAAAAATCGTCAGCTGGCACCCACGCGACCTTGGTTCGATCCCAGCCGCTGTTTTTCAATTTCGAATAAGATTTTTCATTTTTTTTACACCGAAAATAAAATTTTCTGAATTTCCCTACCTGTAATCGTCGTCATTTATGTGACCAACACGTCCCCACGTTTCTCGATCCGTCACGAACATCGCGAAGCCCTTTTCTGCAAAAAAAGGGGTTTACGCGGAACCTTTTATTATTAAAACTTGGCTTCAGAAGCAAAAACAAGCTTAGAAAACGACTTACCGTATGTTTCGACTGTAAAACTGGCATTCAGTTTGAAGAGGAGTCTGTCGAGGAATTCCTTGTCTGTGCGGGCCGCGTTGATTTTCTCCTGCTCTTGGGGCACCACATAGCCCTGAATTTAACGAAATTTAGACCTTTAACGACGAAAGGGATTACATCTTTTAACACGTAAAGGAATAAGGTCTTTAAATACGCACATAAGAAAATACAACTTACAGCGGGAGCCTTGAAGCATTTGATCTGGCGAGTGTTCACCAGATGAACCATCATGCAGGGCCTGAAAAAGGCGAAATTAAATTAACTGATAAGTCGAACTAAAAAGTCGGACTAGCCCGATTTTACAACGTTAAAATATGATTAGCAATTAAAAAAAAACAATAAAAGGCCTAAAAAAATGGGCGGATCCGGAGTCCTTTCTCCGCGGAGAAAGGACTCGCGGCGGGGTTAAAGGACTGTTTCTTGTTAAACGTCGGGCGCGGAACTGTGACTTGTGGGAATTTAGGCTTTCTGGATGGATCTCTGATATTTCCTGGCTTTAAAATTTGACATTTCTCAGAAAAAATTGAGAAGCTTTCAATTTATCTTCAAAAAAGATACGATGACACGATGAATAAAAGTGCCAAAAAGACGAGCTAAAATTAATGGTCCCGACACGATAACACCAAAATTCAGCTGTTGACATGGGTTAAAAGGACGATAGCTCGATTCTGGTTTTGTCCTGTCAAGACCATTAATTTTCGCTCTTCTTGGCTTTGGCAAAACATCGGGGCGTTACTATTTTCTGACAATCACCAAAATTCTGGAAAAGGGGGGATTTGGCCAAACTCCAATTCTAGTTTTTTCTGGCAATTAGCCAGAAATTTAATGTAATGTTTTTCAGGCGAAATATCATTTTAATTAGCAACTTAGTAAGAAAAAAATATTTCTGGCATTTTCAAATTTGCCGCATTTTGAGTTCATCTAATTATTCGTGCCCCAGTCCGCATGCGGCCTGCTAGCGATGCGCTCTTTTTTTTCGCTCCCGCCCTCCGCCCCTCGCCTCTCTCTCTCTCTCTCTCTCTCTCTCTCTCTCTCTCTCTCCATACACGTTCTTCCGCATCACCAAAACACCATCGTCCTATGCAAAGCCCCCATGTGCCGCATAATGTTGCCCTCATTCGTTCCTTTATAGCAACCCTCTGTGGTTTTCCAAATGCTCAACATGTTCAAAGTTCTCCTCTTTTTTTGTATTATCGGTTTAGTAGTGAGTTTTCCCTCTTTATCCCCTGAAAATGATCAAAATTTAGAGTAGCCAATCAGGAGAACAGTTGAGTGAGGTGTTAATGCTGTCTATGCAATTGATTGGACGATTCCAGGTGAGGTTTCAATCGGTTTTCAGTTGGTTTTAGAGAGAGAGAGAGAAAGAGAGAAAGAAAGAAAGAGAGAGAGAGAGAGAGAGAGAGAGAAACAGAGACAGATACAGATAAAGACATTTTTAGGAAAAGTTCCCCTTTATGAGCAGCACTTTCTCAGACCTTCACGGAGGGATTCAAAATTTCTATGCCCTTGGGTTGAAAGACGAACAATTGGTAGAACAAGGTGACAAATGTTCAAAATTATGGAAAATCAAAGTTTAAGCCGATGAAATTAACATAATGCATAGGATGTTGGTCGCCCTTCCGCCTACAGCTGTCAGCAACGCGAAAACTTTTAGACTGCTTGGATTGTTGAACCAGGTTTCAAATCTAAGGTTAGTCTCTCTCTCTCTCTCTCTCTCTCTCTCTCTCTTTCTCCCTCTCACTCCAACTCTCAATGTACGTTTTCAGACGCATTTTCCCTTCCGAACCGAACAAATTTAAACAGAGTGTGGACAGATATCAGTCTCAAGGTGCCATGGTTGATGCTGCGTACCCTCCACTTTTCAAAATTGTAAGCACTCTTTCAAAATATTGAAACGACAATACTCTTTGAAAATATGTGTATCTATTTTGTAACAATAAATGTAAAGAGCTAGTGAGTGAGTGAGTGAGTGAGTGAGTGAGTGAATGAGTGAGTGAGTGAGTGAGTGAATGAATGAATGAATGAATGAGCGAGTGAGTGAATGAGTGAGTGAGTGAGTGAGTGAGTGAGTGAATGAGTGAGTGAGTGAGTGAATAAGTGAGTGAGTGAGTGAGTGAGTGAATGAATGAATGAATGAGTGAGTGAGTGAGTGAGTGAGACAGAGCAATGAACCTCCATGAACCACCCTCGAAATCAAGAGTCTGCGGTGTGAAAGACAAACACTCAAGTGGGAAAATGCTACTCTGCCTCATTCAATTCCAAACCACCTCCCCCAAGCCATGGAAATTGTCGGCTACCTTCAAAGAGAGCACATTCCGGTAAGAATTCCTTCATCTCTTGTCTGAAATTTTCTGTCGGTCTGAAAATGAAGTCATCTTTGTATTTTGGTGATGACGCTTTTTACTGTTTTATGATCCCAGCGGAAGCCCCGCCAGTAATAATCGGGGAGCTCAGGGAAAGATAAAGATGTTTTGATATCCGCATTCCGTTTTCCATTTGTGATTATGACACTAGCGGCTTTTTATCAATTCGATAAGGAGGGATTTTCATTTTAAATCTCTGTCTCAGTCTCTCACTCGAGACAAACAATACAATCGGTTAAAAATCGGAATTATAGCATTACTTCGGCCATAATATTTATACCCCTCGCCCAAAGAGCTTGTAATAGCGGCGTGCGCATTTGACCCAGAAAATTGTCTGCGTCTCCATGTTTCGCACGCTCATTAGCCCGTTAGATGCGCAGGTTCATTATAACTCCTTCCAAGGTCGGTGGGCGAAGACTAGAGGTCAAGTCGGTAACTTTTTGGTGTCATACCAGAAGTTAAAGGGCTCGTCAGGGGACCTTTTCATTTTCGTATGCTAATGAAGACTTGGCAAGTATTTTGCGCACGGCCGGCGGTGTTCGGAGAAATCATTTTAATTGAAATGGCTCGATTAGCATACATTCCATTTCCAATCAGAAAAGGCCCTTTACGGGTCAAATCCCAGCTGGGCGGATCTTTGTCTTCTGGGTTTGACAGCCTTCGGTCGCCTCAATGGGTTCTCGCGGCCTTCGGCCAAACGCATTTGCGACCTGCGGCCGCTCAGTAACGCGGCATAATCTCGTCAGATACCCGTAAGCTCGGATCAGGCACCAATGGTCAAAACCACTTTAGGCGCTTCCCGGGGGCCCTTTGCAACCTCCCCTCTCTTGTACAACAGAGAAATCAATATATGATGGGTCTCGCGGCGAAAGCGGGCAGACCTTTGCTAAAAGTTAAATATTATTTCATTTACACACACATACGCGCGCACACACACCCACACCCACAATACACACACACACACATACACACACACACATACACACACACATACACACACACACACACATACACACACACACACACACATACACACACACACACATGCAAATTTGTCGTAAAAATTTGGGCACATACCGCAACCCAGGTCAAAAATTCGATTTTGACCCAAACGTTTTAACATGCGTTGAAAAAACATCACGTTGAAGAAAGTTAGAAATTTTTCAATGTCAAAAACCGAATTTTTTCGAAGTTTTTTCATGTTTTCACCATGAAGAAGATATATGTGAGCAATAACACTGCAATGACAAATTCTGCACACAATTTTCTACAAAAACGGCTTTAAATGTATGAATAGTTCAAAGCCCATTGTACTCAAACAACGCGATAACACGGATCTTAGCGGCATCTTCAACGCTGTAAATACAAAAATGGTGTTTAAAGACGAGTTGACGTTTATTTCCAAGACATCATGTCGCAGGGTCTTCCAAACCGCTCGACTTATATACATCCTGCCTTAATATGCAAAAAAAATTAAATTTTTGTCTGCCGTCTCTAATTAAATCTTATCGTAGCGACAACAGATCAGCTTCACTTGGATGTAAAAACCCATATCACCCGATAACTTTTTTTTGTTTTTTTTGCAGACTTGTGCCAACTTTTTGATGTTGTACTTTGCCTTTCGGGTTGTCTTTCACTGAACATATGATACTCAGCTCACTTAAGCAGGCAAATCTGACAATCTTTTTGTCGTGCGATTATGGCAATTTCTACGAAAAATTCGGGTTCTAATACGTATTTTCACATGACAATTTCTTCTAGACACTCTGTTCCCTTCTTGGTTGAAATTCAATTTCGTCGCCGAGTTACTTTCGGAAATCTGTGTACTTTTGTGATTTATCTCCGGTGAAAACGTGTTCTATTCCAACCGCCTTCCCTTATCTCATTCGTCAGTTCCCTGCTCGCCATATCAGTTCAAGTGACCCTCCGCTTCCCATACGCTCTCCTTCTATAAAGACTAACAAAAACAGGTACCACCCGTCGATTTTCTTGAGAATCACGCGGATTTCTGTTGTTTGTCCTGAGTTCCCATTTTTCCTGTGAAAAGGGGGTCATATCTACCTTTTCATTTTCGATAGTGGTGTCTTTTTCTGCTTCTCTACCCCCACTTTCTCTTTTTCCCTTCTTGCTTTCAACAGTTTTCTGTCTTTTGCGACGAGCTTTCGCACGCACACGCACACTCACACTCACACTCATACTCACACTCACACTCACACTCACACTCACACTCACACTCACACTCACACTCACACTCACACTCACACTCACACTCACACTCACACTCACACTCACACTCACACTCACACTCACACTCACACTCACACTCACACTCACACTCACACTCACACTCACACTCACACTCACACTCACACTCACACTCACACTCACACTCACACTCACACTCACACTCACACTCACACTCACACTCACGCTCACACTCACACTCACACTCACACTCACACTCACACTCACACTCACACTCACACTCACACTCACACTCACACTCACACTTCCTTCTCTTTTCCCCTTTAAATCCAGCGCACACCGCACAGATCATAGTTTGGTTTTCTTATCTCCTGGGAAAACCACTTTGCGTCATATTCTACACCCCAGACGTGCGTGAATCCCAAGAAACAATCGAATTTGAGTGTTCTGTGATGTTCGATTTGCTTATCTTGAGTTGTAAACAGCAAAAGATTGGTTGGATTGCATAAGAAGCACAAAAAACTACATTGAAGTCCTTTCTCTCCTACCCATTCACTTACTTTCGCTCGCTCACTCACTCACTCACTCACCTCTTTTCTGAAACCCCTCAATTAACCCCTTTTTTTCAGCGCGTCTCCCACGAATCAATGTCTGGAGTGCCCATTTGTCTCCTCATCGCTTCGATAGTCCTCATTGGATTATTACTAGCTTGTGCCATTTTCTCTTGTTGCATATATTGGGTCATGTTGACGAAGAGACACAAAGAGGAGAAAGAGGAGAAATCAGAAGAAATGAAGTCGCTCGGAGTGGAAACTGTTTGACTCTCAATCTCTTGCCATCATATGATACTCAGCCATCAACATAATAATAAATTACTGACGACGGAAGTGATGACGAGAGAATGAGAGATAAGGGACCATGTGAGAAGGTCTCTTAGGATTCGTTGGAGTCAGGCTGTTGACAATAGTCACGCATATCAGTCAGGTGGTCACGTTTTGAAAAGTTGATCTCTTTTTATATAAGAAGAAGTGACAGAGAGAAAGAGAGAGAGAGAGAGAGAGGGAGAGAGAGAGAGAGAGAGAGAGAGAGAGAGAGAGAGAGAAAGAGAGAGATCCACTGCCTTCAGTGAAAGAAAGAACCATAGTTCAAACCCCTCGATTTCCTTTTCGAAACACGCCGTTCGCGTCTAGCCATCGATGCTCAGTTCGACCGGGTGTCTGTCCACTCGAAGTGCACACATATTTGCAGTCTGATGACTAACTCAGCTGACCGGCCTGCCCTGATGTCACCCAAAAGGGGGCTGGTTTCACGGACCGATTGGGGAGGATTTTCCGGAAGCTTTGACTCTAAGAGGATTGACACAGCAAACACGACAACTTGAAAATACATACTTGAAATAAACTGGCGTAACTAGAATAATTCCAGTCGAGTGGGATTTTTTGTCCAAAGCCATGACAAAAATGGCCGAAAACCTTGCCCCTTGTGATTTGTGCAAAATGTGACCCGGTGAACGGTAGTGGGTTTTCGCGGAAGTCAGGATGGGCCTAGAAAATGTGAAAATATCCGTAATTGATACGATATTTCTTTTAATTGAATAGGAAAATTAAATACCCGAGCTGGAAACTGTACAGGCGTAACGTACATAATAGAGTGCCATTTTCAATGGTGACACACCCCGCCGTACGCTTTATAGAATCGGCAAGCGGTTTTTTCCGGCTTTTCGTGGCGGGACCCTCGGTCTAGTTCAATTGAAACGAGTGGAAACTGGCCGCCAGGAACCTGAGAGTTCTGGCGATTTTTGTGATAAAACAGATTTCGAAAACCTCTATTTTTGCATATTTTTTATTGAAACGATGTATTAATATGAAGCTTTTTTTCACTTTTCTATTTTAAATATTCCAAATGAAAATTTAATGCTCAACTAACAAAATAATGAATTTTTAAAAACGACGGCTTGCACCTTCAGGGTTGCCGTACCGGGACCCAGCTCCATTGAAACAGCCATTTTCAGAAATACGGCCGCCGCAAACGTGGGAATTCTGGGGTGTTTTTTGTAGATATCTTTTTAAAAATCGTTAAAAAACACTTCTATCCTTTGGCCTGAGTTTTTTGCTGACCCAAAAATATCTACAGCCAAAGAAACTCGGTTTTTTGTGTTTTTCGTTATTTTCCAGTAGAAGAATTTTCGCGAAAAAAACTCAGGCAAAAGAAGGCATTCATGAGCTAAAAGTTGACAAAAAGAATGGTTGCTGAAAATGGCTGGAACGCCCAGGTTTGTGGCGGCCAGTTTGTGTTTCATGAGCCCCCTTTTTGTCGCGGATTCGACATTTCCGGACCGGTTTCTTTACATAATTAGGTGAAATTAATGTTTTTCTTATTATTTCAACATTGAAATAGCAAATTACATGTTAAAATGAATAAAAATAGACATTTTTAATTATTACTACTACAGTTTAGGTGTTTGTGATGGAGCGCGATTTCGAAAAGACCGCCCTTTAACCCGCCGGCCTCGGCGGGCTGTGGTGAAATTCAGAGAGTTTTATGCTGAAATGGATAGGCCCTCTTCATTTTACGTGGACCTCTTCATCTAAGACGACGTCTCTGTAAGATTCGAGCAGACCAATGACATAGAAAAAAATCGGTTTTGTTGAAAACTCGTGTAAGTTGACCTGCCAAGACGTCCTTAGACTAAATTCTGAAATTTTTGGACCTTGGTAATTTTTGGTTCTCGGGTTACGGTAATATGAAGTTGGATACGGTTACCCAAAAAGCAAAGTTATATATTTTTCTGAAACTAAATTGAATTTCCAAAAATTATCCAAAATGAAAATCTATGAAGAATTAAAAAGTTATGAGAAAAAAAGCACATTTTTGGAGTTTATTCAAGTTCTCCGAAAAATTTTCAAAAAAGGGAAACGGCTAACTATGTGTGTGGTTTTGCACAACTTTGCTTTTTCCCCCAAATAAATCGGAGGATACTAAAGTTCTCAAAAATTTGTTTGAAACTGTGACTTTTTTAGCCTATTCGAGAGCAGATTCTGCCTGAACGTGAGCAGACAGGTACCATAAACTGATTGTTACTGTTACTAGAGTTTTACAAACGTAGGTGAAACAAAAAAAAATAGGGTGCGGATTCGAATCCGGGTCGCGAGATTTGTACGCGAGGACGTTGTCACTCCGCCATTGGGGGCTAGCTTTGTAATTTACTTTCCGGCAGTGCATTACCGACACCGTAGCAAAGCGGCAACGTCCTCGCTTACAAATCTCCCGAACCTGGTTCGAATCCGCGGCTCGGCCGACGTTTCCTTTGCCGTTTTCTTCTAATCATTCAAAAATGTCATACCAATCCATATTCTTTTTTTTTAAACATGTCGGGCACCTAACTGTAATTTTCCGTTTTTTGTGCCCTTTTGAATCTGAAACCAACCATATCTATTCTTTTTTCGGAGAATTTCTTTAAAGCAAGCGATTCTTCAGCTTTTAGAGCCATTTCGTAATTGTGGAGCTGCTCATAGAGCTTAGAAACCATCGAAACTTAGAAAGTGAGACGTCTTCGAAGGCCAAGGGTATTTTTTAAACAATGGCGTACTGTACTCTTGCATGTGCTGCCCGAATTAGCTTGTTGTCGGCGTTGGCCGAACAAGGTCGGAGATATTTTCGGGCCGCCTCGTCTCAAGAGCTCCAAAATTCGGAAAACAAACGGCGCGCGGACAGTTGGAAGGGACAAAGCACACAAGACAATTGGAATTAGGAGGTACAGGCGGTTGGCTAGACAGTGTACCGAGGGGAGAGACGCAGAGTTGCCGGAGGCAATGGAGCACTGAGGAAAGAGAGGGCAGAGTGTTTGCCTCGGAGGGGCGGGGCTTCCATGACCCCAAATGCCCTCAGGCCCTCCCATTTCCCGTTTCACTTCAGAAGCACTTTTAGCTTCATACTGCGAACGCGTTTAAAGGAGGGAAATGCCCTTTTGGGGTGGTCTGGAGGAAGGAGTTTTTCGCCTTCGAGGAGTTTTTCCTATGTCTCTCGTCTGATAAGCTCTGTGTCTCTGTCTCTGCCTAGATGTCTGCCTCTCTCTGTTTTTCTCTCTCTGCCTCTTCTCTCTCTCTCTCTCTCTCTCTCTCTCTCTCTCTCTCTTTCTTTCTTTTTTCTTTCTTTATCTCATTGTTTCTTTGCTTCTCCCTCTCTTGGTCCCATTCCTCTCTTATTCACAAACTTTTTGGTGTGAGTCGTTCTCCTCTTGGTGCATGGTTTATGTCATTCTCTCTTTCCCCCACCCCTCTTTGTCTCTCTGCCTCTCTTTGTCTCTCTGTTCCTCTCTGTCCCTTTCTGTCTCTCCGCCTCTCTCTGCCCCTCTCTCTCTCTCTCTCTCTCTCTCTCTCTCTCTCTCTCTCTCTCTCTGTCTCTCTGTCTCTCTCTCATCATTTTGTATTTTCATTGCCACAGTTTCTTACATTGTTTTCAAACTATCTGTATAATTTTATCAGTTTTTCGCACCTTATTTCTTAAATAATTCTTCTGTATTCTTTTTGAAAAAAGGGGCGTGGCTTAATTATTAGTTTTGTAAAACTGTTCCAAAAGACAATTATCCTCTATTGTGCACGCCAATTCCAAAATCTCAGCGGTTCTTGGAAATCAATGAGATTTTCTGATGTTGATATTCAAATTTCCCATTTTTAACAAAAATTGCGGTCTAATAAGGGCGTGGCTAAATTATGACCGAAGTGGGATTAACGAGGAGTTCCGCGTACTCTATTTTCGCCATAATTGAGCCGCACCTTTTGTAAATCACAATTTTGATGTGATAACAAAAATTTGAGTATTTTTAAAAACCCGTAAAATTCTTATAATGTTGCTATTCAAAAAAGCAAGCAATTAAAACAATTTTAAGCGTAACACCCATTTTTAAGCACATTTTGTGTTAAACGTCCAACTTTCGTTAGGGATTTAAAGTATTTCAGGCAAAAAGGTCCCGCAACGAATGGCGCAGGTTACAAACGGCGGTAACTGTGGGCGGCGAGACAGTACGCTAAATTAGGAGAGCGCAGAGTTTATCGCACAAACACAGCGTTTTCTTCGCCTTACTTTTTTTTGAAATCGCTAGAAAGCCAAATTATCCCACATGCCGAAAACTTACTGTAGTTGCTTTATTTTAAACAATTTCACAGTCGTGACAATAACTGAAAAGTAATTTTCAGCATCTTTGCTTTAAAATCCAACATATTGGCTACTCTATTGAAGATACACCCCGGTTTTGTCTAGTTTGTTCAGGTGTTGTCGCAAAAGTGAAAAAAGGCTCAGCTGGGCTCACTGACCCCCTTTCCCCCGCAGTTTTAGGGATAGGAGGGCTCCGCAGTCCACGGAGCCCTCCTATCTCTGCCTCTCTGCCTCTCTCTCTCTCTCTCTCTCTCTCTCTCTCCTCTCTTCTCTCTCTCTCTCTCTCTCTCTCTCTCTATGTACCTCTTCCAGCGCACTCTTTGAAAACCACCCTCAGTGTTCACTTGACCATTGGCTACCGGGGGCCGCCGTGATCCTCCGCTGTCCATGACTCTGTTTGTGCTCTTTGTTTCTTCTTCCAACCGCGCCGTTCTCATAACGCAAACAGCGCGTTCACTCCTGTTTTCGGTGTTTGCGCGGCTCCCAAACTGAGGGATCGCTGTTGCGAAATGAGACGGTTGGAGAAAAAAGAGGTTCAAAGGTCAGTGACAAGGAGGACACGAGGGGCGGGTCTTAGAAAGTCTCGGGGAGATCTCTAATGATCGGCTGTCTGATCGCTAACTCTCTCTTTTTTTCTCTTTCTCTCTTTTTATCTCTCTTTCTCGCTTTCTTCCTTTCTCTATGTCTCTATGTCTCTCTGTCTCTTTGTCTCTATGTACCTATGTCTCTATGACTCTGTGTCTCTTTGTCTCTCTGCCTTTATGTGTCTCTGTATCGCTGTGTCTCTGTGTCCTTATGTCTTTGTGTCTTTATGTCTCTGTCTCTCTCTCTCTCTCTCTCTCTCTCTGTGTCTCTCATCCAACTCTTTTTTCAGAATGCGTGCCATACCGCCGCTTTTGCTGGCGGTCTGTTCGCTTCTTTCGGCCGAAGCGAAGCTCGAATGCGACCCAACAGCCAATTTGAAGAAACCGGATCCCGGCAACCCTGAGTCCTACCTCTACTGTAACCTGGAGGGGTAGGTTCAAAGCCTTTTCAAAGACAGGCGCCCGAAATTCGAGCCCTGCCTCGCATTGGCGCCTTTTTGTGTGTGTTTTGAGTGGTGTTGTCGCGAGACGAGACTCTTTTTGCTCACTCTAACTCAAACACAGAGGGCGACTAGCAGGGAAACGAGCCGTTTAGGGATTAAGAGATCAAAGCGCAGGAATATGTTATGAAATTTGAGTTTTAGGTCTTTCTCGAAGAGAAAATGCATTTCTGGGAAGGTTTTCAACTCGGAGACGGGAGAATGCGAATCTTTGAAACAGTCAGATGACCCGGGATTTGAGGATCCGTTCAGTAAACCGTTTTATCAAGCTCCAGGTAAGAACATCTCTCTCTCTCTCTCTCTCTCTCTCTCTCTCTCTCTCTTTAACTGACTATCTCTCATTCTGTTTCATCCATCTCTTTCTCTCTCTCTCTCTCTCTCTCTCTCTCTCTCTCTGTCTCTCTCTCTGTCTCTCTTTCTGCCTGTCTCTCTCTCTCTCTCTGTTTTTATTGTATCTGTCTCTCTGTCTCTCTGTCTCTCTGTCTCTCTGTCTCTCTGTCTCTCTGTCTCTCTGTCTCTCTGTCTCTCTGTCTCTCTGTCTCTGTCTCTCTGTCTCTCTGTCTCTGTCTCTCTCTCTTTCTCCCTATCTCTCAAACTCCACTTTTCAGACGACCTCTGCGGCGGAGGAATCCCTCTCACCATCCTCTCCGCCCCCGTCGCCTGCAACCCTTCCATCTCCAGTTGCCCAGACGGTTACGTGTGCCGCTTGTACGACAGAACCGGCACGTCCTACTGTTGCCAAGGCGGCTCCGCCCCCTCTCCTCCCGGAACCGGACAACAGACTTGCAGTTCCGATCAAGTCACTTACATTGACCCCAAGAATGGGAAACCCCTCAGCTGTGCCCTATCGAACCCGGGCTCTTGCCCAACAGGATTTGGATGCAACCTCGTAGCCGGAACCGTCACAAGATGTTGTGGAAAGGACTTCGGATGCCCGTTTAATTCAGCCGCTTTTCTGAATCCTAAAACAGCTGGTTTTAAGGAATGCAGTCCGAACAGGAGAAAGTGAGAGAGTTCTGATAATAGATAGACAAAAATTTTCAGCTCGTGCCAGGATGGATTTTCTTGTGTTAAAAGTTCAACCTTAGGAAAGAATATCTGCTGCTCCGATCCTCCTGGTAGCAATCAAGGTGGGAGGCAATTTGTTGGCAATATATCGTTATCCCAGTTGACTCCTGCCCCGGAGGAGAGACCCCTCTTTCCCGTCCCTCTACCTGTTCTCCCTCCTCACCGTGTCCAAGTGGATACGCGTGTCGTGATGGAAAGTGCTGTCCCAGCAGTGGTTTGTCAACTCTGTGATTATGTACCATTTTTATGTCCAGGTGTATGTCCTGCTGGTCTTCCTCTTGGTGGAGGACCTACGGCTTGTAGCGACAAAGATCCTTGCAAGGAAGGTTATCAGTGTGTGACTAATGGAGGAGTGCAGTACTGCTGTCCTAGTAGAGGTGAGTCATAAAGAAATAACGAGATAAATAAACAAAACGGAAAAAAAATCCGCCATTATAGAAAAAGTATGTGCCCTTCCCCAGAACGCAGGAGTTGCCTGTGCCTCTTCTAGACCTGCCGCTACTAGATATTACTTCGACACGGCAACAGGAAGCTGTCGCTCCTTCCAATTCAGGTTGGTTACTGAGCCTACCGTTATAACGCATTTCAGTCAATGTGGTGGTAACTCAAACAATTTCAACTCTCTGGAGGAGTGCGAAGGATTCTGTGTTGACACGCAATGTAACAATGGCCAAGTGAGTCTTAAACTAGAAGAGACCACTGTTTTTAGGCTTACCGAGTCGGAGCTGTTAATGCTGTTTGTGCAATGACTTCTGTTAGTACTTGTCCTCAGCAGTACTCCTGCCAGAGCCCAGTCTATGGACCTAGTTCAATTTGTTGCCCTACTCCAGGTAGGCCTTTACTTTATTCTACGTAATGTTTTCTTACCTAAATTTGACCCTTGACCCCCTCAACTTATCTATTTAGAACTGACCTGCAACGAAATGGTATCTGCTGGTACTCCCTGTTTTGGCCGATCCGTAACAATTCAGAGGTACTACTTCAACCCAGCCACAAGGTATCGTCAAATCGTTGATGGGAAGAACCGTGTTTTTTAGAAAGTGCCAGCCATTCCAGTACTATGGTTGTAATGGCAATGGAAACAATTTCCCTAGCATGGAAGAATGCTCCGACCACTGCCTGACCGCTGTTGATGCGGTGTGTGGTGGTGCCGCTCCTCTGATTGACCCCAACCAGCAACCTCAACGTTGTTCTGAATCAGTTCCTTGCCCTGTTGGCTATGACTGCAATGAGCAAAACTATTGCTGTCCTGCTGCCAGTAAGGGTTTTCATCTGTCTATTTATTAAAGTGTTCAGGTACCGCTTGTGGTGCTCAATTCTCTCGCGGAAACGTTTGTTCCGGATCGGTTCAGCGCTCAATGTTTTACTATGATGCTGACCAACAAAGGTGTAAGCAGTTCCCTTACAATGGCAAGTTTAAATTACCAGCTAAATATTTTATTTATCTGTTTCAGGTTGTGGAGGCACTGCAAACCGCTTCATTTCTCAAAAAGCTTGCAACGACATGTGTGTTGACAGCAGTCGTTTAGGCTCATGTCCTCGCGGAATGAACCCCGTTATTGAAGATGGCGAAGTTCTTCCAAAATCATGCACTCTTAATGTTAGAGGAACTTGTCCTTCATCTTCCTCTTGCGTGCGTTCAACAGCCAATCACCCCATTTGTTGCCAAACTGTCACCACATGCCCTCAAAATAGGACTCCTTATGTAATCCCTGGATCTAACTCTGTTGTCGCTTGCAATTTGGATGCCGATGAGTGTCCCTCAGGAAACATCTGCCTAGAGTCAAAGTATGTTTTTTTTAACTAAGTAGGTTACAAAACAAGTTTTTAGGTCAGTTGCGGGATTCTTTATGTGCTGTTCTTCAAGCCAATCTTCTCAACGTCCCCCGCAGAGAAATAGAAAACCTGAGCCTGACACTCTAGCCGCTTTGATGAAGACAATTTCTCCATGTCCTCCAAATCTTCACTCTAACGGACAAACTTGCACTGTCAATGCAATTGGTAAGGCAGTTAGATATCACAACATTTGTTATTTTTTTCAGGTGACTGCCCTTCAGATCATTTGTGCTTCAGGGAAATTGGTTATGAGAGGGGATCATGTTGCAGAACGGCTTCCCCACCGAAGTGTGGTCAAAGAACATACGTTCCGGTCTTCCTTGACGGAACTCAGGTTGGTTTATTTACTATTCAATAACTATTTTTTGAATGCGGCCAAGAATGCAAAACAATTTTGTCTCATCTTTGTCTTTTAGGTCCAAGTCTGCCAGGCAGATCTCGGTGGTTGTCCCCGAGACTCTCGCTGCATGACTTCTACTGTCGCAAAGCTTGCTATTTGCTGCAAACAGTACACTCCTCCAAGACCGGTAAAGTGCACGCAGTTTTAATTATAAATTAGCTGTTTAGTCACCCGCTCTACAACCCACGTGCAAAAATGGTAACCGTCCGTTTTATGCCGGATCTGAAGCTCAAGAGTGCAACTTTATGTTCAACACCTGTCCTGATGGCTACAAGTTAGTTATTTCGCAAAACTTTTACTTGTGTTCAGGTGTGAATTTTCGTCGACTGGAAAACCAGTATGCTGCGCGGACAATACCGACATCAGGTGCCCCCATGGATCTTCCGTATTTGAGTACGGAGGACGGCCGCTGGCATGCCCACCTGGTAGTTTCAAGTAAATGGAAAATAAGGTCCGCGTATAAACTATATGTTTAGGTGTCCCATGGGTTACTCATGTCTACCTAGTACTAATCCCGAGTACCATCTTTGCTGTTCTACTGGGAACATTCCTACCCAACCTCAGTGTGCCAGGGGTGAAGCTTATGTAATGCCTGGTTCAACACAGCGACAATTTTGCTCACCGATTGCCAACAACTGCCCTACCGGTTATCAATGTTTGGAGTCAGACAGACCCGGTCAATTTATTTGCTGTACTCAAGGAGATCTCACTGACCGATTCAAAGGTATGTTAATGTTGGTAATTATAACAACTTTTACTTCTAGGATTCTGTCCCCCACGCCAGATTCCTTACGTTTCTCGCGAAGGTTATCCACCAACCTGTCACATGCAGTTAAATCCTTGCCCAACTACGGCGCCTTACGTATGCATTTATTCTCCACAGAAACAAGTGAGTAGTTCAGAGCATTTTCTCTAATTTTTAATTACTTTCTTCGAAATTGACCTTAAGCTTGTAAATTTGAACATGTAATACAATAATTTTGAAGGATTCATTCTGCTGTGCCCCAATTGACACAGCCGTCCGCCCAATGAGCTTCCCCGACAATGTTGCTGCTAGACCTGGCAAAGGATTAGGTACTACTTTTTTGAACTTTTAATGAGCTCGTTTTCAGGAGAAATGCCAGATTTTGGAGGTCTCCCTACACAATCGGCAACTGTGCCAACCGGTCACCCAATGGCAGGTATGACCGCAACATTCCCCGGTGGTCCCGTCGCACCTGGCATGGGAGGTAACATTGCCATGCCCGATCCAATTCAGGGAGTGTCTCCAGAAAAGGTAGAGTTACAAATTTACCTCATCCAATGTTTTTTTGTTAAGATGCTTCCTCCAACTTTTGTGAATTCTGGCAACATTGGAAACCAAGGATTTGGACAAAACGGTCAAAACGGTTTTGTCTTTGGACAGGGAGGGCAAAGTGGTTTTGGACAGAACAATTTTGGTCAAAATAGCTATGGACACTCAAACGGAGGCCAAATGAATAACTTTGGAGGACAGAACAATTTTGGAGGCCAGAACACCTTTGGAAACCAAAATAACTTTGGAGGACAAAACAATTTCGGCCAAGGCGTCGGACAACAAAATAATTTCCAGAACTCATTTAGTCAGGTATTACGATTTGGTTTGGCCGCTTTATGAGTTTTCTTTTTAGGTGACTTCTCAGTTGTCAGAAATGGCTACAGGCTGCCCATTGGGCTCTCGACCGCTTGTAAGAACCGATCGCTCTGTAGTTGAGTGTGCTGAGAGACCTTGCCCGGAAGGATTTGCTTGTGTTTTTGCCGAAAGGGTATGATAATTATTTAAAATCAAATATTTTTTGCAATACTTAGGAAAACCGTTTCCAATGCTGCTCGTCATCGTCTATTATGTTAGCTACTTCCAAGAGTGTAGATAGTGGAACCACTGCCACCACTGCTGCCCCAACAGACTCTGTTAGTCAACTGTTGAACAACATGGAGTGCCCTCCAGGATTCTTCTTGATTGACGGAAAATGCTTGAAAAGTGAGGTTCACATGATTTTCCTTATTTGCGGATGTTTCAGTACTTTTTGCCGGTCAGAAGGGTTGCATCTCTGACGACCAGTGCTCAGCGCGTGAAGCCAACTCAACCTGTGACAGTGGTTACTGTATCTGCCCTGCTGGTAAACCTTTGGTTCACGGAGGCAAGTGTGTCGGCGCGTGTCCCGAAGGCTTCTCCAACATTGCTGGAAGGTAAGACTTCATGTACTACCAAAATCACTGTACCGCTTCAAGATGCTACGATCCTACTACCGTAATCTTCATGGACTCTGTTGACGAGAGAGCTAATGGAACCATTGGTGGTTACTGCAAGGAGACTTTGGTTGAAGAAAAGAGATGCGATGTGGCAAATGCATATTGTAGCGAGAAGACGGTCACTTGTACATGCAAACCTGGTTTTGATCTACATATGGACTTTGAAGATAAGAATGATAAGGTAAAAAGTAAAACAGTTCAAAATAGACAAAATGTTTTTAGGGTTCTTGCAAGCAAATGGAGTCTTCTAAATTTGCCCATGCGCCTCAAGCTGCCCCACCTGCCATTGACGATGAACTCTACTTTATTGACATTGGTAAGCCACGTTTCAAACCAGAATGATAGTTTTCGTTAAAGGACCGTCAAAAATATTGGAAGCAACTAACAGCACAGCTGATGACGATGTGGACGTGAACAAGTACTTGTTCCAAACTGATGACATGATCCCCGTTTTTGCCTGATTTTCTCTTATTTGTTTTTGCCTTGCCTTGTCTTTCAACCGATCGTATTACCCGTGGTAATCCTTCCAAGACACGTGTCTGTAGATAGAGTTATTATTCTATTTATTTTAATAAATATTTATTGCCTGCTGATTCGTAATGCCTCTCTCTCAGGTTCAGTTTTTGTCTGGGACGACATGCCTGCTATCGTAGGAAAAAATGGCCTTTGCTGAAACTCTGACCATTAGTTGGTTTTTAGTAAGATTCTTAAGGAATTGATCTATCACAGAGGGATTCTTTTATATCTTGCTTCAAATTGAACTTTTTTGACTTACATCAAAAAAATGTTATAATTACACGGATAATGATTGTTTGAACACGCCAAAAAATTTAAAAAATCAAGAAAATAGTTTTTAACTTCTTACAAAAAATTGTTAATCGATCTTTAGGGAAGACTTTTTTTTGTTTATTTCTTTCTTTTCCTCTTTTTTGCCCATGCCCCGGTTGGTCCCTGGCTGTTTTTCCTAGGTGCCTTCCGTTTAGCGGTGGCGTTATTGGATTCCAGTGGCTGTTTTCGATAGACGCACCGCGTCCTACCCGTTGTCAACACGCATATTCGAGTAGCGGAGGACGAAGAGGACTATTCCTCTCGGATAATCTTTGATTTATTTGGAAAGCCTCTCTTGCTTATTGAAAGACATAATCTTTAGTGCGCAGGAACTTGTTCCACGAAAACATGGACTTTTCTTGCCTTTCTGAAAATTGCCCCTTTCGAAGCATATATCGAGTAAAACGTGAAAAAAACGTAATGAAATTTAGGTTTGAAAAACAAAGACCCCTTTTCATTTTTAATAGTGACTGGCTACATTTCCCTACACAATGACTGTTCTCAGCCACCTGGAAAATAACCCTGCCTTTCGGAAAACACGATTTGTTTCCTCATGAAGGGAATTGGGCTTAGTCAGCCGGTACCAGAAACAGATGTCTGAATTAGCCAAGCCAATTACTCTCAGTCGCCTGAAAATTGTCTGATCCGGATGTAACTAAGTGTGACGCAGAACGGCATTTGCTAAAAGGTCCAGGAGTATCAACCCTGCTATTCTTAACTGCAACCGTAGGGTTACGTTACCGATAAGTTTAACTTATGCTAAGCTACAGAACGTTCTTCACGTTAGTTATGCACATTTTCCATGTGTTTGTGCAACCTTATTTGCACTACCTTATTTTTCATTCACGCTAAATCTTCACCACCGAGCGGTCGGTTCTTCCTGCGCTCCACCGCCTAGCTGAATCCGGCCCCAGAAGCTCGTCAAGGAGGGACCGTCATCGACACAACTCTCAGTTGCTGTGAGGGATCGACTATAGAAGCTTCTGCTTAACGTCAACCTACACGAGAAGCACTGGGATCCGCCGGCAGAGCAACAACACCCGCTCAAGATCTACATGATCCAGCCGTGATTCGGGAGTAAAAATTGTATTGTATATTGTATACCAGAAGCCAAAGCCCCGCAGTGCGGGTCTTTGCCTTCTGGGTCCGGCGGCCTTCGGCCGCCTCAATCTGTCATCGCGGCCTGCGGCCGCTTAGGTACGCAGGCTTCGGCTGCTCATGTAAGCGGCCTTCGCCCACTCATGTATACAGCCTGCGGCCGCTTTGTTCTACCCATTTCAATGAAATGTTCCCCATGGTCGTGTTGGGGGAAATGAAAGGATGTACCTTTCCGCATAAAACGTTGCGCTGCTAACGGACAGAATGACAACCCTCTAATGTTATAAAGGATTGTATTTTTCTTACTGCTTTACCATATCGTTACGTTAACGTGACCTAACCTTAATTTCTTTCCTTCAGCTTAACCAAACACTTTACCCAATTCACCTTATCTGACTGAGTGAGCTTACCTTACTGTACTATTCCGTATTTTAAGCTTTAGTTGAACTCAGCCTACCTAAGCTTGCATTGTGCTCGCGTAACGTGCATTGTGCTCATATAACGTTTTCCTTACTTTACGTAATTAACCTTACGTAAACTTGCTTTGCTTTCGTTATCATTACTATCATTTACATTAACGTTATTGTATTTTACCGTGCCTTAGCTCACGTTGTCACTAATGATTTCATCACATTAAAATAGTTTACTTTATTCTAAATTGTAACATACTGCATTTGCCCAAGACATAACTGTAACCACATAAATCGTTATTCTTACTATATGCTACAGGTAACACTTTTTATTTGTTGTTATTGTAACTCTGTCTTTTTGTTTCTGTCTCCCCCTCTCTCTTTCTCTCTTTCTCTCTCTCTCTCTCTCTCTCTCTCTCTCTTCCTCTCTCTCTCTCTCATCTGTCGTTCTCTCGCCCTAAAAGCCGGTGACGTCGTCGACGTTCATTTGCTGATTGGCCACGGCGACTATGTTCCAAACAATATGCACAATGGCCGGACGCCCAATTTCGAAGACTTGGTCTCCCTCTCAAACCCCCGCTTCCTTCCTGCTGAAGCACGTTTAATTTATGGACTGGGACCTCGGTTTCCTAGTATTCTTTCAGGTTGTTTTCGTGTATTCCCCCTCTTTGCCGCAATCGCTGTGTGGTCGTTCGCTTGTTTTCTGACTCATTTGGATTCCGTGTCAGTTGTTTTTCACCGGATTGCTCGTTTCACAATTTATTGCGTTTCAGATGAAAGAAATAAGTTTTATAGGGTGCTCGGGGGGCGTAACAATGAAATCGTACTAGGCTTCAATAGCAGTAGTTTAAATGAGGTAAGGTATCAAAAGTATTGGTTACGTGAGTTATGTCAACCCGGTGTTTTTTCTGCTTTCTGGTTAAGAAGTCCTTTAATCCAATTTCTGGTCTACAATTATAGTGCAGAGTATCTACGACGCATAAATACTTCACACGTCTCTAAGAGCTTTTACAAAGTGCATCCCATACACGAATACTCAGTGTCACGTCGGATTTTGTTTTTGCGTGATTAGGTGTTTGTGTTATATTTTAATCAACCTCCTCCTACTGTAAATTGAGGCACTTTCGAGGGACGGTGCAATCTCACCCCTCCCCCCTCACTCACTTAACGTAACATAAAATTTACTTAGTGTTTTCTCCATTCCATTTTTGAAGGTTACTTTTCTATCTGTTCGTCTATTCACTTTTGGTTGGCTTTTACTAGTACAATGGTACATTCAAACGTTTTGCAGGAAAACGTAATTAAATGATTCTCAAAAGATTCTAGGAGTACTATGCCGTTTTTAATTATCACAGTTAACTCAAAAATATGCATAATACAGGATTTCCAACAATAACAAAAAATGGTTAAATTATCGTTTTTCTCTAATATTTCATAAATTTTGTGGGGGGTGGGGACGATTGGGATAAATAGAAGGTGGTGGGGCGAGCTGTTGGGTGTCGGTATATCGCCCCCACATGATTGTAAAGGTTCTTTTGTAATTTTGAGAACCCAATCTTACCCCTACAACGGTCAGTGCACTCACAAGTATCTATCAAAATTGTGTGTGCGGCGAGCATGCAATTTCACCCGTCTTAAAGGATTGGATGTAAAACAGGATGTGTCCTTGGTGAGAAATAAAAGGTAAAGCGACTGACAAAATGACAGTTGTACAATGAAAAACATAAACCTTAATGAACAAAGCTAGAGATACATCAAGAGAAACAGACAGAGAGAGAGAGAGAGAAAAGAGAGAGAGAGAGAAGAGAGAGAGAGAGAGAGAGAGAGAGAGAGAGAGAGAGAGATCAAATGCCGTTTTCTCACGCATTCATCCGAAATGACACCATTTCCCAGCTGCCTGATGTTTGACTCTTCTCGTTGTTCCCTTTGCACGCAAAATTCCACCCTCCGGCTACGTGCAGCTTCTTCCCCCAGCGGAGCAACATCCGCTAATCAAACGCACTTCTACCTCTCAACATTTCTTTCAATTCAACTCAGCCTTCCAAATTTTGTACCTTATACTAGAAGTTGTAGTTTGAAGCTGAAATTATAGCTACAATCTATTTCCAAACGTTCAACGGCGTCTGTGCCGGGGGCGTAAATCGTCTCCGGCTGATCCGGCCCCTGCCAGATGATACGCCGAGAAGCCGGCCGGCCAAAAACCCTCCCGTCCCAAAAACCCTCAAACGCCTTCTCTTCCTGGGAACGCAGATGTCTGCTTTATGAACTTTTGACAATAGAAAAAACGTCAAAATAAATAAGGTTTGGCTTACTTTTTTGGTTCAAAAACCATGTTATTCTCGACGGCATGAGAGCTATGCTTATTGGGATTGTTTTCTTTTTTGCCCTCTTCGAGAACTTTTGCTTCGATTTACGCTCATCTTTTGACATCTTCATATCACAATGTCCTTGTTTGTAGCATTCAGGATCTGATGCCTTAGAGTACATAGCTAAAAATAGGCGTTTTTAAGGTAATCTAGATAATTTAGATAATTTGAGGTAGTTTTAAAGGAACTTCAGGAAATCTGTTTTTACCTGAAAGTGAAATCTGTTTTTACCTGTTTTTACCTATTTCAATACAAAATAATTAAAACAAAAATGTAAAAGGCCCTTTTTACAACTTAATCGTTTGTTTGTCTAATGTCAAAACAATAATAAAACAATCACTGTTTCTCTTCAAAGGAGATATTTAAAACCGTCGAAAATAAAACCACCGAAAAAAAATTTCCCAACGGGCTCTAGCAAACGTTCTTACACAAAAACTCCTTTTTCGTAACGCGAAACATTCTAGAATTAAAGAAAAAGCCTGCCCTGAAGTGCCTTGTGTTTCAACCAAATCAAAGAAAGCATTAAAAAAACAGGCAATGTAACTTTTATAACTTAAATTTTACCAGCCGGTACGTATACTTTTGAAAAAATTGAATAATTTGTCTTTTATTGTCAACACTTGTGCAATTTTGTCATTTTGTCAAACCTCTTCTAGATTTGTGCTCATTTTTCTTCGTTTTTCTGTAATCTCGCCATGTTCCCCGGAAAATCCACTCAAGATTGTAATTCACGATAACTCGCTCAATTCGCTCATTGCCACTTGTCAATGAATCAGCTTGTTGTGCTGGCGAACTCTTTTCCTATGTTCCGCCTCAATAAGCCACTCTAGCCAGTCGCATAGAAAAATGAATTATTTATTCAACAGCCACCGCGTCATTTCAATGTTCCCACTGCATCATCGAACCCACAATCGAGGTGCGTGGAATGTTCGGAGGAAAAGAAATTCTCAGAATTCTCCTCTTACAAAGCTGGCTTGAAATGGCGCGGGCAAAGGGCGCTTTTTCGTCTCAAACGGCCCAATTCAGTTCGCTTAGTCCGGAAATTGAGTGGGCAGGCAGTTGAAAACAACAACGAAAGGCACCGATGGTCTTTCATTTTGTCTCTTTTTTTTACGAAAGTGAGGGAACGGGAGAGTGTATGAGGAAGTAGGGAATGACTGAGTGAGTGAGTGAGGAGTGAGTGTATGAGAGAGTGAGTGAGTAACAGTACGAGTGAGTAAAAAGGGAGATGTCATTCCTAATGAAGTAAACACAAACAACACGTAGCAGTATAAGTCATGCTCATTTGAGTGAATTGAAAACAACTTTTGCTTGCTAAAGAGCAATTTTTGTGTTATTCACAGTTTGTTTTTCCTCTCATTTGGTTTTGATTGCGGAACTAACTTTTTGTTTACTACATTCACAAAAAGCACTATTGAAAGTAATAAGAATTTCTATGCCTTTTTATATCAAGTTCTAAAGACATCACACCCGGAAGAAAACAGTTTTTGGTGCAAAAATAAACATATAAAAGATGTATATAACTTATTGCGACAAAACACACATTAGCCCAAGTATCAAACGTCATAACAAAAATTCTTTCAATGCAATTAGGCCATTAGAACTAATTAGTTATCAAAAATGAGTAGGCTCCGTACTACCGGTTGATTTTTGCCCAAAATTTTGTCAATGTCGACACCTCTGGATAATTTGCATCTCCTTTCATAACTAGAATGGGCTATGTAGTAGGCAGTGAAAGTTGAAAAAGCTGAAAAAACATTTTTTTTTAAAACGCCAACGTACCATTTATTTCCCCATCCAGTTAAAACGAAAAATTAGTTTTAATAATATTGATTGAATAATGCCAAAATATGTCAAGACAGAGAGGCAGACGTCAAAGACGCAGAAATGTGTCAAAAATAGCAGAAAACTCATTATAGTTGCAAAAACACCATTGTCTCTTTGTTTTTCTACTCTGACCACATACCGGTTTCGTCATTTTAGCCGTAAGCTGTCGTTTCAACCACATCCAATTTCCAAATTCGTCTCAGCTGTCACGAAGCAGATGGTTAAGCGCCGCGCGTGTTCCCTTCCCCGCGGCAATTAGTCCGCGGATCCGTCCGCCAGCCCAACCGAACCCTAATTGGCTATTATTGAGCAGGAGCCGTGAGACTTCACCCCTCTCTCGCTGCTTTCATTGTTTCCCACATTTCCTCCTCTCAGCCACAATTCACATTCCCGGCGTCGCGTGCATTGTTTTCCGTGTCTTCTCGTTATTATCCGCCGCACGCGCGCTCGCTCTTTCGTTTCTCTCCCATAATTGAGTGTTTTCAGTTTTGTCCCCTTCTCTCTCCGCAGGCCACAGCCAGCCAATTGTCTTTTTGCGATTGCCTTTTAAGACACTCATTTCCGAGTCAAACAAAAAAGTGCGAATGAACTGGAATGTAGTTTGTGCAAATAGTGTTCAAAAGCACATTCGTTAATTTTAGTGAAGATTATACTTCTACGCTTTTGAATAAAATTATAAATTACACTACAAATTACATATATAATAAGCTCTAATTAAACACACCTGATCCGGACAATGCTCAAGAGCAGATAATCGTCAACAGTTTTCTCCCGGCATCTGCAAATTAAAAGAATTTGTGGAAAACTAATAAAAATCAGTGTAAAAAAGAAAATGGCATGAGCACAAGATATTTCATTATTTTAAAACAATGGAAAAAATTTTTAACACAAAAATAACAAAAAATAGTTAAGAAAATACGTAATTTCAAAAAAAAAAAAAGGAAAGAAAACTGTAGAAAATTTAGGAAAACAATTGTTTCAATTGCTACGCCGTATTCCGATGGATCGCGGTAGGACCCAAAATGGCAGTCCTTTAATATCAATACTTAAAACGTGTTGATAATAACAACTACTCGGTTTTTTGTGCTTTTTTGTCAAGAACTACTACAAAGTGCAATGACAGAATAAAATAAGGTCATGTTATAGGGCATGTAATTACCAGGTAATTGGCACAAAAAAATTAACGCGCGACTGATGTTGTGTGTGAGGTTTTCGTTATTTGATTTGCTTTGAACTGCTCAAAAAGTGAGCTTCATTTTGTCGTACTTTTACTTTGTTTTGTTACGAAAATGTTTTCCCTAATATTTTCAGTCTCAAATTGTTTTCAATTGTTTTCACTTCTAGGAATTGCGACATTCTCAGGAAATTATGCTGCCCGCTAACAATGGGATACTGAAAATGTTATTCGACGAAGAAGTTATGAAAAACTAGGGGGCGTTTAATTGTATAGCAGCGCGAACGTGAATTAAAATTTATTTCTCATGTGTCTGGTGTGAAAACACTTACTTTTTGTAACTGTTGACACTTGTTCCTAAAAGTGTAATCCTTAGAACGGTCAGCTTTAAATATCTATTACTTAAGTATCCAGTTCCGTTTCTCACGTATTCGTGAGAGTCGCCCTTTTCCTCATCTCCAAATCCATCTATTTGAACTTTGGCTACTTGAACTTTCCAGCTCTTTCTTTTTCAAAGACTACTGCAGCTGTATTTCAGAAAAAAAAATTATAGGGAATCTGGTGCATCTTTTTTGTGCCTCTATATTTGTGTATATTTTTTAGACATCAAGCAGGGTATTTGTATTGCAAAAAAGTTGTTTTTTAAGTTTCAGAAAACGTTTAACAGGTTTTTGATAGCATAACCGCTATTTTATACATGTTTTGCAACAACTGCCTATCGCGTCATAATGTCTATTTGGTGCGTTCGTCTGCGGTCCCAGAGGAAGACATGCATTTGTAAGTGAACGGCTGAATGGGTCACGGTGTTATGTACTCTTTTGTTGACGTGCCGGTTTTTCATTATCCATTTTTGAAACCAACGATTGTTATGCCCCATATTCTGGAAATGAACTTCAATGTTTCGTGAGACCTCCTGATGCTTGTCACAACAACGCCGAGTGCATCAAAAAACACGGAAACAGACAACAAATGTTCACTGGCCACTAGCGGAATAAATAATCGTTCGGCGTCTGCGTCTTTATGGTGTGCGCAAAACAACACAACACCGATGGTTTTAGATCTTTTTTGCCACCTTCCTCAACATTTATAACACCCAGATCAAAGCTGCTTTGCGGTAATTCCTTTCTAGATTTTTTTTAGGATTTTGCCTCCTCAGATTCAGTTCATGACCTTGTAGTTAACTGGCCTTACGTAGTAGATGATCGCTCGGTTTGGGTACCGCTTTGCGGCAGAGCGGTTACAGGCCGCACTTTGGTACCCTTCCCTTACTTTTACCCACCCTCATCGTCATTACTCTAAAAAATGTTGTTGTATAGTCTAACAATTTGTTTACCCTACCCCTCCCCCAGCCTGCCCCCCTTGAAGTTTCAATAAGGAAATTCAGAAGTAGCCCAGACAAATCAAAGACCGGCGATCTTGAGTCGCAGTAGCAATAACAATGTACAAAATTGGTATTTGTCTTCCGTTAGAGAAACGTTTTTCTCTGCATAACATGCAGTCGAATTAATTGTGAGTGAGCTTTGAACAAAGAGTTTTGATGAAATTTAACTTTTTTCAATTATTATCTTTTTTTGCCACCTTATGTAATTCCACATTGCGTTCGCAAATATGACACTTAAGCGGATTTGTTTAGTAAACACTCTACGTGTTAGCATAATTAGACATTGACGAAAGAAACCCCGTCGTTCGTCTAAGTCCCGGAAATTTCCTCTTTCATTGGTGAAGCCGTGCGCGCCGACGTACTCAGGTGCAGTTCAAGTACATCTTCGCGTTTGGCGAAGACTGGCATTCCAAATTCTTTTCGGCAGCCTCTCGACAAAACTTCCTCAACGTTTTCAGTTTTTTTACATTAATTATTGAACACTGACACTGAATTTTTTTTCCAAAACCAAATGGATCACCGAAGTCGTCTACAGTACCACGACCGTCCCAGGAACCAGAGAAGACGCCGCTTCCGCAAAGGAGAGCTGTACCAGCAACTTGGCCAGGAGGCATTTGAAGCCGAATCAATGGAGAATGGGATCTACCAAGTTAATGTCGTGGGATTGAATTCAACAACCGTGATTCATTCTGGCGGTTCAGGGTAGATCCCTAGAGAATAAACCGTTTGTATGTATGTATGACACTGAAGTTATTGTACATGACTAAAGTGTCTACTTGTGCTCATGAAGCGTCCACAAAAACGCAAACGTTAAAACGCAACCTAAAGCGCGTTAACTGATATTTACCTAGGGACCCTTAACTTAACAGAAAACTAGATCTCTGTTCACCAGCTGTTATTGAAGCCTTCACGTGATATGCGTGTCCGTAATGAGAAAAACACCGTCTTCGTTCGCTTCCACCTGCCATTCCTGGTCGATTCCACTGCAATCCCAATCACCCACATACACACGCCATTCGTCTTTTCTTTCGCCCACGGCTGCTCGGTCGGTGCAATTAGCCGGCTGTCATAATCACGTTCAGCCAATTTGTGAGCGAGCATCAAAGGCTCTGTTATGAACCGAGCGCCGGACTCACGTACTTTCGCTCCACCGAATGGCTGTTCTTTGGTTCTCTTTTAAGACCCCGACGCACCAAAAGCCCGCCTGACGGGGTCGTTGACCACAAACGGGCTTCCACTACAATTGAAGTGCATCTTACATGGAAAGTATTTCAGGTCAAGGTGGGCGATTGAATCTAGCTATATCTCATTTGGTAGCTCTTGGGATGAAACTTAAGGGGCCGGTTTCATTTTCTGCTAAGGAGCACCCATTTTCGAGAAAAACGATTTTTAAATTTTCATTGACAACACTAGTAAACCGTCCAGCGCACAAATCACCCGCCCGCGGCAGCTATGGAAATGTAATTATTTGGTGGTGAAGTGGTTAAGCGGTTAGACTGTAAATATATAGGTTTTTGGTTCGAACCCGCTATGCGCTGCTTTATTTTTTCCTGAACTTGTGATATTTTCGCCAAGTTTTGGAGCAAAAAGTTTTAAGAAATTTTACCTTTTTTTGGAACCTTTTTGTTAACGATATTTCAATTGGAACCAAAGATAAAACCACTTGACCACCAAATAATTACATTTCCATAGCTGCCGCGGGCGGGTGATTTGTGCGCTGGACGGTTTACTAGTGTTGTCAATGAAAATTTAAAAATCGTTTTTCTCAAAAATGGGTGCTCCTTAGCAGAAAATGAAACCGGCCCCTTAAGTTTCATCCCAAGGGCTACCAAATGAGATATAGCTAGATTCAATCGCCCACCTTAACCTGAAATACTTTCCATGTTAGGTAAAATATTCAGAGTGGACGGAAATAAAACCAAAGTCGGCTTTTCCCATGTATGTGAAATTGTTGATTTAATGAGGTCAGACGTGACTATTACAATGAAATTGTTAAGTAGCTTACACATCATGTTTGGGGCAGCTGCAAAACTTTCGCCGTTTAATGATTGTTCCAATGATGCAGTTTAAAAGTGCACAGAAGTTCACGAGCACACGTAGTATAGTAAAAGTTTGCAGCGTGTTTTAGTGAATGATGTGTGAAAAAATTTTTTTGTTCTCTGTATTTGTCACTCGTGTATGTTTTGAAGAACCTTTTCAATGTGCCCCGTATTCCCATATTATTGAAAGAACAACACCAAAAGTGCTCCTTATTTTGTTTTTCATCCAGTCTTACTGGAAGTTCTATCATAGGGTGTTCACACAAAGCACGTTTACGTACATGTTCCCACTCTGGGATTCATTTGTCATTTTCTACCACTTCAGCGCCACTTGAAACTTTTGAGTGTGTTCTTGTTGGACCCTCACGATTACTCAACCTACGAGTTAAATTTTTTTTGAAGTTGTTCCATGTTTTCCTGCCACATTATCTGTCCCATGATCTACGTCTTTATTTGGCAAAGATCACTGCCTTTGTCCCTTTTCATTTCAATTGCTTTGCATGCATTAGTTAACGCCAAAACAACACACCCTTCCACTTCCTTGTGGAATAAAAGGTTGCAATGAGGGCAGTGCCGTCGGACTGTCACAAAATGATTGGCAGCTGCCCCATCAGGATAATGAACCAAAGTGCACAATTTGGAATTTCGGAGGTTTTCTTTTTTAATTGATTCTCAATGTCATTGTCTTTCTGCGAATGTGATTTTGAAAATTCACCAATGTATTCAAAAAGTGCACCGGAACCCGAATTTTGTGTTGAAGTATACTTGTACTTTTTCGTTATGAGTTTCCTTTGAGATTGCTTTTTTCCTGGTTTCCGAGACCGCCTCGTCCGAATTTCTGTCGCGGAGAGAGTTTGTTTCCAAGAAGCGTCCTCACTCATCTCGACCCGTCCATCAAGCCGGGAGCGTCGTTCGCTAATCGTCCCCGGCTTTCCCGTGCTTCTGTCCGAGTGTTCATGTCTTTTGCGGGGAATGACGTTTCCCACACTACTCCTCTCTCCCGTTCGTCTTTCCGTCTTCAAAGCGCTGCACTCGCCGCTTGCTGCTCTGAGATCCTCTCCTGCGCCGCTTCAAATGAACGCAGATGGGCGGAAAAACGGCTCAACGGCCGCTGGCCGACCGACCGGAAATGCCGCCATTTTAACATTCGCACGCTGCGTTACTTCAGCTTTTCTGGGTATGGCTCACTTCGATTAGCCCTGCATGTACACTTTAATGAACGTTTAATCTGAATCCTTCAAAGAGGGATCAAGACACGGCATATTTAATGAACGGCATTCACACGCATCTTTTCTGAAACATTCATTTGTGAAAACGTTTATGCAAACCGTCTTAAAGGGGCAGTAAGGGGCCTTTTCATTTCATTTTAGATCGGATACGGTCGGAAATTATGCGAATGAACTATGCTAAATTGTCTCGCACCCTCCTCATATTCACAGCTATCTCAGTGAATTAGAATGAATTGGGTTCATTAGCATCCCTTGTAAATACCGGACACGCAGGGCGTACTGGCCATCCGCACAATCTGCGGATGGTCGGCCGTTTTTGGACACTTTGAAGGCAAGTCTATCGAAAACGGTACATTTCCGACCCATAGTCATATACATTTTCTTGATCAGCGAATTTTTCTTTCTGAGATGAGCCAATGTTGTAAAACCAGCCTGACTGTCCCTTTAACTATCAAAAATTAACTACCTTTAACTACCCTTTAACTATTCATTCACTTTTTGCATCGGAAGTTATTTATCATGTTTAAAAACCCTTTTCAGCGTTATAAAAAATTATAGCCTTTTTTCTCCCTTGTAATTTTTGCCGAATGCGACACTTACTCCAAACAATGTAATAACCGACAAAAATTACATACCCGAAAGAGATTTAATTTTTGATAAAAGAAGATCAGGAAAGATAAAGTTTTCCTTATCAGATTTTGTAAAGGCTGAGAGAATCGACAACAGCCAATAAATTACATGTGAAGTTTCTAAAGTGAAATGGAAATTGTGAAGTGTAGTGAAATTAAAATTGGGCTTGAAAATTTTTGTATATGAGCTGTCAAAGAAACTAACTCGAAAATCGAAAAAAAAACTCAAAAAAGATGAAATATTGTCTTTTCAAGTGTTGTGTTTAAAGGGACCGTCAGGGGCCTTTTGCAAGTTTATTTTATTTGATCATTCATAATTTATTATTTCAGGATTCCATAACCATTTTATGCACGTATCCGATAAAAGTATTTTAATGTTGCATAAGTGAAAAATTTTGTTCCAACGGCTTTCAGCCAACTTCCATGCGCAGAGGCGACGTCGCGGTGTTTACAGAAAAGTGTGCGCAAATCGGCAAGCTGGAACTTTGCCAAAATTTTCTTTGCAAAATTTCAAGGCCGGTTTTAATATTTGCTCTAAAATGTGTATTTTAATCGTTTTTTGGTTTTTACACTATTCAAAATAAACACACGCTAAATAACTGCCGTAAAATATATGAAAATGCATGAAAATAGCTGTGGAAAAGGCTCTCAGCGGCGTTTCTCGTTCTGTCTGCGTCTCTCAGCGAGAGGTTTGATCCTCGCATCCAAATCAATTCAACAAATCCCAAAGGAGTAGTCGCGGGCAATCGTAATCGCAGGCAGTGCCGCGTTGGTTTTTATTACCGTGGGGGTACTGTAGCATAAAAAGGCCCCTGACAATCCCTTTACAGTTGTGCGCTGCTTTTTGTTGTATTTCAATAAATGTTATTGAACAAAGATGTCCAATTTTTGGTTGTTTTTTTAATTCAAAAACTATTTCTGGACAGGAAACTCAAGATTCCTAGTTATCTCATGCTCCACTGTAATTTTGGCCCAATTCGGCATTCACTCAAAACAATCAGACGGCCGACCAAAAACAGAGAAGTGTGCGGCACGTGGCCCACTCCTATCAACATTCAAGTACACGACATCGATTCTCCTAAAAAAAACCTTTGTTTCTCCTTCCCTTAATCCTAATTATGCGGCAGTTTTGTTATAGTTCAACCGAACTCATCTCGCCGGCGCCGGCGTAGCTGTCATTTAGAATTTTTTTCATTTCTGGCACGCCAATTGGAGTGCGCCAGTGTTCAAAAATTATTTTTTGTTTGAAACTTAAGCTTAATTTAAATGAAATTGGATTTTGTCTGGGCTGAAATTGTCTTGACTTTATTTTTGATGTGGCTGTTCTCGTCATGTTGTGCTCCCACGGCTTGCCTCCGTTGCCCCCACACAATTATTTCCCCTGCCATCTATCTCCCAGGCTCTTTATAACAGTCTGCCACTTTGACGCCGGATGGGCAGATTCTCTGGCCTACCCACTCGTTTACCCTCCTTACTAGGGAAGGCCGCCAAGGGTCCCGTGGAGATTCCGGGGGAGACCCATATCAATTGAAAGAGCATCCAATAGGCAACTAATCACTGCAGTTTAAAAGTGCCGAAGACACTTCACTTTCGAGAAACGCGCGTTTTTGTGCGCGATTTCTCCATGTTTTCGTACCCCTCTGAACAAAATCCGGCCACGCGCCACCTGACACCATGGCCGAGTGGCGCAGTCGGTAAGAGTTCGGATTCATATGCCGGAGTGACAAAAAAAAACTTTGAAAAAAAATTTTTTTTTGTAATTTAACCACAACTTAAATTTACATTTTGCATGCTTAAGCCGATAGCCCTCACAATGATACTACCTCCGGCATATGAATCCGAACTCTTACCGACTGCGCCACTTGGCCATGGTGTCAGATGGCGTGTGGCCGGATTTTGTTCAGAGGGGTACGAAAACATGGAAAAATCGCGCACAAAAACGCGCGTTTCTCGAAAAAGAAGTGTCTTCGGCACTTTTAAACTGCAGTGATTAGTTGCCTATTGGATGCTCTTTCAATTGATATGGGTCTCCCCCGGAATCTCCACGGGACCCTTGGCGATCTTCCCTAGTTAGTCGACTTATGTCCTCCCACTTTCTTTGTCCGGCGAGGGTTTCTCTATTTTGTTTTCTCTTACGTGCGTATTGTGTTGTTTTTGCAAAGTCGCTCTGCAGTTTTTCCGATCGAATTCACCCGCCGTCGTGTAAAACGCTTACTTTCAGAGCCACTACGGGTGCTCACGCTCAAGCCGCCGTGTCGCCTCGCGCGAACACCTACGACTCGGTTGTCGTTGACTCGCAGCAGCCGCGCACCGTACTCGTGCACAAGGTAAGTTTTTCACGAATAAAATGTTAATAATAAAACTTCACAACAACGAAAAAACAACATGGCAAAAAAACCTTGGGTCACAATGAATGCAAGAATTAAACTACTTCATCCGAAAATCAAAAATGCAACCCTCGGCATTTTGCAAATGCTTTGCAATTTGACTGTTGATGCGTGGTTGTCTAGACCATAAGGAAGTACCGCCCCATAAACGTGTTACTTGAATCATAGGAAATTCGAGGTCTGCCGCGTAGAAGGAAGTTGATACATCTATTGACGCAAGAGAAGCTAAAAGCATGAAAGCATCTCAAACATCACAAAATCGTCGACGTTGTGTTTTCACACCTCGTAATTAAATTTCTTCCGCTTTACTACAAGTCGTTGTTCACAACGTTTTCGCTTTATGGCAACCAAAATGAGACGGGTTCAGTTAATGCCCTCTTTATGAGACATTTGCGACAAAATGATACTTCTAAATTTAATTAGAATGAAGGTGTATTCTTAGCTGATGTGAATTAGGGTTTGTTGGAAAGCGTTATTGGTTTAGTCTGTTCATATTCCTGTCTAAATGGCTTTTGCAAAATAAGAAGGTGCTCATTAAGGTGTTTTATCTGCCCACGGCTTGTCATGTGTTGTCACTTTCAGCAAACGTTCGTCGAACTATAGACGCTGAAAAAACGTTCCCAATTACCCGTTTATTCAGTTTGTCTTTACCGTGTTTTCGCCTCTTCTTTCGGCTCGAAAACGCGCCCTTTGCTTCAAATTCCGACTGTCTAGCCATACAAATATGCGTTTTTGATATGAGATAGTCTCGACGGCGGCTTTCAAAGTCTCGACGGCGGCTTTCAAAGTCTCGACGGCGGCTTTTAATTTTTGAAAACAGGATTTAAAAGTTTTGGTTAATCCGCTGCAATTTCTGCGAAAAGCTGATCTTTCAAATCTCATTGCTGTAATATATCCGCCAGCGCTACGTGAAAATGGTAGGAAAATTTAATTGCGTTGTTGAGCGATAATCTATTTTTTCCCATTCCCATAATCTCATTAATTATAGAAAAACTTTCAAGGTCAACAATTTCAGGGCAATCATTGAACTTTTCAATATTTTATAATTGTTCTTGATTGCTGTTTCATTGAGTGTCTTGCTCTATAGAACGAAATTTCGCTAATTGACTGCCGTAATCCTCAATTACTGAAAACCTCCAATCACTTCAATTCACGTGCCCGAACATCCCGTTTAAAACATTTGTTGAAGCTTCAGAGTGCGGCACAAAAGAGGTTTTCTCTCCATTTTTTCACATTCTCTGCAGCAATGAACACTTTTTTAACTAAAGATGACACAGTGAAATTATTGGTAACCCAGGTTACCTTCATTATTGAAACATTTCCGCTGGCTTGTTAGTAGAACAATCTTCCTATTCAAACTAATTTTCCCGCCGAAGCTACCCCGTCATTCCCCCATGTTTACTATTTCATCTCCCCCAGCAAACGTAAGTTTCCTTATATAGAAGCCACCTGTTTTTTTGGATTGCCGGACACCAAAAGCCTCACTCTCGTCACCCACCAAAAATCGCGTCTAAGACATCTCTTTCACATGCGTAGAAAACAAAAACATGGGACAAGACAACAAGACACCTAGGGTGATCTGAGCAAAGTCCTAACATCTTCCAATTTTCACGCTGTGTGATCACGACCCCCAGGGCTTCCAAGAAGCAAATTTTCTGTCACTCAAAGTAACAAGCACATGTCGCTGGGGAAAAATTATTTCATAGATTATATTTTATTGACAACTTCCGTGAGTAATATACAATTTCATCGTTTACCGGATCTACTATATTGGCTCTTAAAAATAAACAAAAATTGCAGGACACTTGCAGTAGCGTTAAGGTCTTCATTGTTAAGTAGGGTCGTTGTTTCTCCGGCTTGTTCACTAAAAAACAATTTTTCAATAATAATTTTTTTAAAGTGTATGGAATGAGCAACTAGGGAAACATTGTTTATACTGTTTTGAGCCAAGTCAAATCGCGCGGGACAGATGCATTTAAATTAAACTGGTAAAGTGTTACAACATTAGTTTGGTTTTATGACCACAAATGTGTTCCAGTCTAATAGAATCTAATAGTCTAGTTGGTAAGTGCTTTATCTATCGCCTACCTTCATCGGAAATGACGCCCCGGGTGTTACATCACTCGCCCGGAAATTGGACATGAGAGAAACCCTTCAATTAGAAAGATGTTCATTCCACTCCTTCTAGGCATATTCTCATCCCAGGCAACATGACATAAAATTGAAAATTCCAAACGATTACCCTCGTCATCATGCAAGAATATCTGCTCTGTCGCACTTTAAAAGGGCAAAGCACAAGCGGAACAATATTTCCGTTGTGTGATCATCACCCATGTCCTAGGAGGTTTTATGTGGTTATTCATTGTCATGCATACGTTTGTCGTCCAACCTAATTTGTTAGATGGGCGTTGAAATTTTCTGCCCAGTTCCTTTATTTACGTCATTGTAAACCACGGATCGTCAGTGCGCTGAATATTTAAACAATTTGCAATTTTTTTTCACAATGACACAAATATTTTAAATTTGTACCTGTATACGCCCACGATATTAATATTATTTTGCAAGCACCCACGGGATTCAAGCAAAATTAATCAAATAAAAATATGCGCGTGCAAATCGCGTGTCGAAAAATTTCAAGTGCTACCCGTTATTCAGTAGCCTGTCATTTTCACAACGCCCATGGTTTCCAATGCACGACAGGCCGTGTTCTAGAATGTCTCGTTATTTTGAGCTCCTTACATTAAGTACATGTTTTCTTTGGGTGAGATGAACTAGGTGTCCTTTGCTCGTGGGAAGCCGTTACATTTCCCCTATCCAAATCCGCTTCGTAAACATGTGTACACCTACGACAACCAGAAGCCGCTTACTCTGCATTCACCTTGAGTGGATGGCAATTTCGGGGCCGTGGTTGCGGGAAAGTGGGCGCTTGTGGCAGATACACAGCGGTACCGCCCAAACAACACGAAGTTGTTCGTTCCCTTTAATTCCGTTCTGGTTTGTTTTTGACTAAAGGGCATGCAAAATGCTGACATGTACGGGTGAGAGGATAAATGTGACGTTGTATCATCGTTGATTCTAACTAAAATAACGGTGCACTTTTTGTTGTCCCCACCTTGTCTTTTGAAAATGTTTTGTTACAAAGTTCATTGATGTTCTGTAAAAGATGAACATTGATAAAACACACGTATAGATGTTTGAAACTAAAAATATATCAAGTAACAGTTGTTCGGTTATAGGCGATCTTATATTTTACGTTTTCAGATCTTATATTTTACCACCTTGAAGATGTAATCAACTGATGAACACATGAGTTTTTTTTAAGTACTGAAGCACTTTAACTCAATTCGGTGTGTGGTAAAAACGCTCGATAATATTCACAATTGAGTTTTCAAGTGAAACTGGATCACATCATTGTGATTGACAAGTTCACAAAAAGAATAACAAAATGATTGCTAGTAGGCTTTCAAAACTCACTATCAGGTCATTTTCTAGTAATTTCAACCAAAAAAGTAGTAGTGCATAGCGATGCTATCACAATATAGCTGTCGCCAAACGGGCATCATGCCGAAAACCGCCTTAATGCAGCGACCGTGCAATACTCAGGCAGAAATAGTGTGCGAGAAGAGTAGACGCAGAGAAACAGCGGCTTATATTAGCCGATGCTTGTTTGGCGACGGCTATATCTCACAACATTTACAAAAAAATACCAAGGCACAACAAACAGTTCAGCGACATTTGTAAATAAATCTTAACGGAAGTCCGTAATGACGCCTAGTTAATCTTTCCAAAGGGAATATTTACACTTGGCCAACCTAACAAACTTTCCTCCACCTTTTTGTAATCCTCTAAACCTTGACCCTCCCCCGTACCCTTTTATCTCGGTCATCCAGAAGATCAGTCTCCTACGTGCTTTATGTGAGACGGGCTTGATTGACTCCTCTGTGCTTGACAATTATCGTCATGCACGCCTCTTCATTGTCTGAATAATACCTTTTTCTCAAGTGCTCATTGAAACAACCTGTGATTGTTAGCGATAGATCGAGTGCAGGGGGTGAGTAACTCTGCAAAAGAAATTGTTTGCTTCTTCTACCCCTTCATTTCGACTTTCACATGCTTGATGCGTCAACGGTAATTGTTGTGTGTACATGATTTTCCTCACTCCTTGCATGTTGACATACCGAGTTTCTAGATCTCGTATATTTGTAACAAGATTTTATTGTCTATTTCGATGACTCCTTTTTTTTCAAATATCGGCATGTTTACCTCACGTGCTGCTGTTTTCGACAAAGTAGGGGTTTCATATAATTGAGTAGTGCAAGATACCCGCATAGTGCATATTACCAAACCACACAAACAACGTTATTGGGCGGATGGGGGTGGGTAACGGTAATCTATATATGTGGAATGTATTAGTACCTAATTTTTGGCATCACAAAAACCTCTTAATAAAAATTTATAATCTTAAATAGAAACATGCAAATCAAAATTCGCTGCCCGATTAGATCTGCCCCTAGATAGAAATTCCCTGCTTGGATTATAATTAGCAGTCTTATTATGACGTACACATTGTACCACACTTTTAGCAATCGAATATTAGAATTGGTATTGAGTGCTGCTCGAATGATACTCCGTCAATGCTAGCAGCCAAATTTCATTATTGTAAAAACTTTTTGGAACAGTTTCGGATATATTAATTTAAAGGTTCTCATTAAAAATTAATTAAAATATTTTTTGTGACGCAATGTGACGACTTTTACGTGATAGCAATTTTTCGTTCCCGGTTACTGTAGGTCATAAAAAGATTTTCATACATGACACTTACTAAATTTATGATTATTTCTCTCGCCGAACCAAGCTATTTTTTATTTTGAGGTACATCAAAAAAACGTGAGATGGCAAGTTTTTTTTTAAATTTCGAACGCCATTTCAAAAATAATTTAAAAATTCAAACTCTGTCCTTCAAAAAGGAAATTACTTTTTTGGGCATTTATAACTGCAGTTAATTAAAGTATCTCGCCACCATTTAGTTAATTAAAGTATCTCGCCACCATTTAAAGTATCTCGCCACCATTTTTTGAAAATATCAAATTTGAAATTGCGTACGTTGCGTACGTTAATTGCGTACCTTTGTTACAAAAATGTTGTCAATGTTGTTACAAAAATTGATTTTTTGCTCATTAGGGTTTAGTTTTCAGTTTAAAAAAAGTATTATTAAAAATATTTTTTTTAATTAAGCTTTATCCTTCAAAACGGAAATTACCTATTACTTTTTGAGCATAAATAATTGCAGTTAATTTGGGTATCCCGCCACCAATAACCGTATCCCGATTTAAGATCGACTTAAAAATTAAAAAAACATTTTGTCAATGTTTTTAAACATTTTGATTTATTTTTATTAATGTTAAGCCTGATGGTTAGTTTTAAAAGTTAGGATCGCTCCGCAGAGTGACGCGGCTGTGACGCGGCTACCAATTTTTTTCTGATTGAGAATTTCAAGCACGTGGGAAAATGCGTACAACCCCGAAAATAAATTCCCTCCTTCTTTCATTTTCCCACACAAAGACTTAAAATCGCCGCAGCTTGCAAAGCAAAGGAGTCGTTTTCTGTGCTCCCCTCTCTAATCCGCTGCGTCGTGTGAAATGGCGACGGGGCCTTTCTCTCCCTTCCCACGTCAGTTCCCAGTGTGGAGGTATTTACGATTTCCCCCCATAAATAACTCCATATTCCCTCCCTGGGGAGAGAGGGAGGGGAAAATTCCCAATGTATCAGCCCTTGTTTTGAGTTTCTCTCTCTCTTTTGCCGCCGCCTCGCCACAGATTGTTTTCTGGCTGGCGACTGTTTCTCGCAGGTGGAATGCCTGTTTTTCCGTTTTCTTTCTTTCCTCCCCTCTCTTCTCGTCGTGTTGGCTCGTAATCAATTCCAGATGCATAAACGGCGCTCGCCTGTCGTCTTTTGTTTTTAAAGGCATCCGCATACCCCGAAAACAACAACAACAGCGTCGCCGCCGCCGCCGCCGCCGCGGATAGTTTGCCTAATGTACCCACACTCACATGGCAAAACAGTTTCGACTTGAAAACATTGCGTCAAATCCTGTTTTGAAACTTTTATGCAACTTTAAACCAAGTGCACCGTGAGGGACCGAACCCCCGACCCCTGCTTCGCGCCCCGTTTTACTAACCACTTGACTACTGGGGTGAAGCCGACGAGCCGCTTGCGTCTGCTTTAAAAACTCTGCTCAGTGGTTGATAATTCCCAGAACGTAGAAAATTCAAGGTTTCCTAGAGGAAGCCATAGAAAACAGTGATTTTCGAGGGGAAGCGCTCACTGATCACGTTTTTTGTTGAAAATAGGATAATTTGCCTGAGATTTCATTGGCAAAACAGAAAAATTTCGAGGGATTGAAATTTGAAGAATGAAATTTCAACTAAGAAGAAACAAATTAACGTATAAATTTAATTAGATTTGTTTTATGTTCTCAGGGCTAACAATTCCAGTTTGTTATATTCTATAGAGTATTATTTTCAATTTTAGCAGCAAAGAACAGATATCAACACCATATCTTACAGTTGATTGAAAAATCTAATCAAATACAACGACCAGTGAACAAATCTAAGCAACAAATAAATTAAAAACCACTTTTTATTGTAGAAAAGCAAAATAATTGCCGGGTAAGGGTTCGAACCCGCGACCTTTCGAGAGCAAAACGAACGCCTTACCAGCTGCGCCATACTGTCACGGGTTTTTCTGTGAGCCCGATCCTTCTTGAACCCCACCCCCGCGCCCAAGGAAAATGATCGTTATTTTTAACTTTTTATGTCATCCTACATACTTTCTATACATAGTTGTATAATCTGAGGATAAGTCTTCTTAGAAACCTCTTTCCTAACGCATCGCGTGATCGCCCGCCCTCAAAAACCACCGGACTCGGGTTGTTTTCACAAATACGGTTGGGAAAAATTGTAGCTACAATGGCTGAAAAGGGGTACAAATACTCCTTCCGTCGCTGTACGGTTCACTATACACCCTCAATTTAGGATTTTCTTGTGAATTTTACATAATTATCCCAGAAAATATACGTTTTGTATTGGGCTTGCTAAATAATTAACAAAATGTACTCGTTGTTTATTGTTTTTGTTACAAAAAGGACACAAAAGGACTTGAGAAAGTAATTTTCGATGGGCTGGGGGAGGGTTTGGAGCCAATTACCCTTTAAAATTGTTTTTGTCAATTAAAACAAGGGATGTTAGTTGAGGAAGTGTACGCCCCTCAGTTTCTCTCTCTCTCTCTCTCTCTCTCTCTCTCTCTCTCTCTCTCTCTAAGTTTTTAACTCTCTCTCTCTCTAACTCTCTAACTCTCTTTCTCTATCGCTCTGCTGTCTAACTCTCTCTAACTCTCTAGACTTCTAACTCTCCAAATCCCTAAGTCTGTCTCTCTCTCTCTCTCTCTCTCTCTCTCTCTCTCTCTGTCTCTCTCTCTCTCTCTAGTTCTCTAGCTCTCTAGCATTCTAACTATCTAGCTAATTGTATAGCCCCAAAAAACCAGTTTTCACCCATATTAACCCATAAAATACTTAAAATTTTCTTTTTTCAGGCGTCGTCCACGATTTCCGTCTCAGCGCCGGAGTCTGCCGGCTGCGCGGCTGTCATCGTGCAGGCGTTCCGGCGTTGTCTGTGCCGCCGTGACATCCACCACCACAAACGACACGCCAAACACACAGCAGCAAGAGCTAGTAAGTTTTTGCTGTGACCTAGCTGTGGCCCTATGGGTTTCAGCTGTGGCCCTTTGGTTTTCCGCTGTAGATTCCCGCTGTGGCACTGTGGCTTTCAGCTGTGATCTTGTAGATGCAAGCTGTGGCCCTGTAGGCTCCTTTAGGACCCTAAGGCTATCAGATGTGGTCTGTAGATTCCCGCTGTGGCCCTTTGGCTTTCAGATGTGGCTTTTAGCTTCTGATGCCCTATAGTTTTCTACTGTGTTATTCTGGCTTGCAGCTGTGGCCTGTATTTTTTCGCTGTGGCCTTGTAGTATTCAGCTGTGGGCCTGAGGCTTTCATGACCTGTAAAATTTCGCTATGATCTGTAGATTCTCTCTGGGGCCCGTGTGTTTCAGCTGTGGTCCTGTGGTTTTCCGCTGTGGTCTTGTCAGTATCAGTTGTGGCCTGTAGTTACCCGCTGTGGCCCTGTTTTTCTCAGCTGTGGCCCTTTAGTTTGAATCTGTGGCCCTGTGGCTTTCCACCTATTTTCTTCTCTCTTTGGCCGCGCAAAAAATCAGTGTCCACCTGAAAGAAACGGGACTTTTCAAATTCTTTGAAACTTTATTTTACAATCAGGGGCCACCAATTATAAAGGCCACAAAGACCACAGCGGGATTCAATAGCCTCTGACCCCGCTGTGGCCTTAACTGTGGCTATAGGAATTCCAATTCGAACTTGTCAATGCTCGCTCTACTCATTTGTTGTCGGCAGTGGCCTTGGCGATTTAAGGCCACAGTTAAAGCCACAGCTACTTCAAAACTCAAACCTAAAAAATATTTAGACCGAGCTCTCACAACTCATTTTCTTTTAGAAGTGGCCTGGACGTTACTAGGCCACAGCTGAAGCCACAGTCAGCGCCACAGCGTATAAAAGGCCACAGTTATGGCCACAGCGGGATGTTATGGCTTGGCCACAGCTGTTTTAATTGCTGAAGCAAACAGTCGGTCGACTAAACTCACACAAACTCAATTGCTGCTATAAGTGGCCTTGACGCTAAATGGCCACAGCTAAGGCCACAGCGCATATATGCGCTGCAAGGCCACGGCTAAAGCCACCGCCAGGGGCCACAGCGCAGCAATGAGCCAAAAGTTGTGGTGAAGACAGCCACAGCTAAATAACACAACAGTGTTTTAAACAGGGTTACGCAAAAGCCACAGCTGACGCTGAAAAGCCACTAGCAAAGCCACAGCTAGGGCCACAGCTAAGGCCACAGCTAAGACCACAGCAAAGCTATAAAGCATACGGGTTACTGCTCCACAGCAAACACCACAGCAGTGTCTTCAAAAGCAAAGCAGACGTCAGCAAGGGGCCACAGCCAGCAAAAAGGCCACCGCAATAGGCCACAGCAATAGGCCGCAGGCACATTTCCAAAAGGCCACAGCTCAATGGGGTCCATAGCGAAAGGCCACAGCCCAAACCGTTTCCCAAGAGAAATAGAGAGAGAGAGAGAGAGAGAGAGAGAGAGAGAGAAAACGGGAAAAAAAAAACAAAAAATTCAATTTCAAATCTCATTTCCTGTTTTCAAAGCCCCACTTACGCGTTTTTTCCATGTGATTTCCCTCATTCTCCTTGCTGCCACCCCCTCGGCATTCGTCATCATGACAGCTGGATTCCGACATTTCATGTTTTCTCCCCCCACAAACATGGAAAACTAAATGATTCAGTCATAAAAGTTTCCGCAAAACAAAAACAACCAGGGTGGAATAGATCTCGAGACGGATTGTTTGTCACAAGGCACCTTAGTCCACCTTTTCCGTCTATTTTAAAAGAAAATTTTTAAAATTGTTATTAAAATTTGTGTAATTTTGTATTTTAGGTGCCGGAAGTGCTGCGGGTGGCTGGGGCTGTGGAATTTTGCGACGGGTGGCTGCCATGGGCTCGGCCTCTTCCTCCTCTTCCTCGCCGGAGCCGGATGAGGCGGCCTCACTCTCCGAGAGGATTTCTGCTTATTTGGCGGAGAAACCACTGAAAATGGCTCATATGCTCAAAGCACAACGGTTGGTTTTTGACTTCTCTATCTCTATCTCTATCTCTATCTATCTCTATCTCTATCTCTATCTCTATCTCTACCTCTATCTCTATCTCTATCTCTATCTCTATCTCTATCTCTATCTCTATCTCTATCTCTATCTCTATCTCTATCTCTATCTCTATCTCTATCTCTATCTCTATCTCTATCTCTATCTCTATCTCTATCTCTATCTCTATCTCTATCTCTATCTCTATCTCTATCTCTATCTCTATCTCTATCTCTATCTCTATCTCTATCTCTATCTCTATCTCTATCTCTATCTCTCTCTCTCTCTCTATCTCTATCTCTATCTACCTCTATCTCTATCTCTATCTCTATCTCTATCTCTATCTCTATCTCTATCTCTATCTCTATCTCTATCTCTATCTCTATCTCTATCTCTATCTCTATCTCTCTCTCTATCTCTATCTCTATCTCTATCTCTATCTCTATCTCTATCTCTATCTCTCTCTCTATCTCTATCTCTATCTCTCTCTCTATCTCTATCTCTATCTCTATCTCTATCTCTCTCTCTATCTCTATCTCTATCTCTATCTCTATCTCTATCTCTATCTCTATCTCTCTCTCTATCTCTATCTCTATCTCTCTCTCTCTATCTCTATCTCTATCTCTATCTCTATCTCTATCTCTATCTCTATCTCTATCTCTATCTCTCTCTCTATCTCTATCTCTATCTCTATCTCTATCTCTATCTATCTCTATCTCTATCTCTATCTCTATCTCTATCTCTATCTCTATCTCTATCTCTATCTCTATCTCTATCTCTATCTCTATCTCTATCTCTATCTCTATCTCTATCTCTATCTCTATCTCTATCTCTATCTCTATCTCTATCTCTATCTCTATCTCTATCTCTATCTCTATCTCTATCTCTATCTCTATCTCTATCTCTATCTCTATCTCTATCTCTATCTCTATCTCTATCTCTATCTCTATCTCTATCTCTCTCTCTCTATCTCTATCTCTATCTACCTCTATCTCTATCTCTATCTCTATCTCTATCTCTATCTCTATCTCTATCTCTATCTCTATCTCTATCTCTATCTCTATCTCTATCTACCTCTATCTCTATCTCTATCTCTATCTCTATCTCTATCTCTATCTCTATCTCTCTCTCTATCTCTATCTCTATCTCTATCTCTCTCTCTATCTCTATCTCTATCTCTATCTCTATCTCTATCTATCTCTATCTCTATCTCTATCTCTATCTCTATCTATCTCTATCTCTATCTCTATCTCTATCTCTATCTCTATCTCTATCTCTATCTCTATCTCTATCTCTATCTCTATCTCTATCTCTATCTCTATCTCTATCTCTATCTCTATCTCTATCTCTATCTCTATCTTTATCTCTATCTCTATCTCTATCTCTATCTCTATCTCTATCTCTATCTCTATCTCTATCTCTATCTCTCTCTCTCTATCTCTATCTCTATCTACCTCTATCTCTATCTCTATCTCTATCTCTATCTCTATCTCTATCTCTATCTCTATCTCTATCTCTATCTCTATCTCTATCTCTATCTCTATCTCTCTCTCTATCTCTATCTCTATCTCTATCTCTATCTCTATCTCTATCTCTATCTCTATCTCTCTCTCTATCTCTATCTCTATCTCTCTCTCTCTATCTCTATCTCTATCTCTATCTCTATCTCTCTCTCTATCTCTATCTCTATCTCTATCTCTATCTCTATCTCTATCTCTATCTCTATCTCTATCTCTCTCTCTATCTCTATCTCTATCTCTCTCTCTCTATCTCTATCTCTATCTCTATCTCTATCTCTATCTCTATCTCTATCTCTATCTCTATCTCTATCTCTATCTCTATCTCTCTCTCTATCTCTATCTCTATCTCTATCTCTATCTCTATCTATCTCTATCTCTATCTCTATCTCTATCTCTATCTCTATCTCTCTCTCTATCTCTATCTCTATCTCTAACTCTATCTCTCTCTCTATCCCTATCTCTATCTCTATCTCTCTCTCTATCTCTATCTCTATCTCTATCTCTATCTATCTCTATCTCTATCTCTATCTCTATCTCTATCTCTATCTCTATCTCTATCTCTATCTCTATCTCTATCTCTATCTCTATCTCTCTCTCTATCTCTATCTCTATCTCTATCTCTATCTCTATCTCTATCTCTATCTCTCTCTCTATCTCTATCTCTATCTCTATCTCTATCTCTATCTCTATCTCTATCTCTATCTCTATCTCTATCTCTATCTCTATCTCTATCTCTATCTATCTCTATCTCTATCTCTATCTCTATCTTTATCTCTATCTCTATCTCTATCTCTCTCTCTATCTCTATCTCTATCTCTATCTCTATCTCTATCTCTATCTATCTCTATCTCTATCTCTATCTCTATCTCTATCTATCTCTATCTCTATCTCTATCTCTATCTCTATCTCTATCTCTATCTCTATCTCTATCTCTATCTCTATCTCTATCTCTATCTCTCTCTCTATCTCTATCTCTATCTCTATCTCTATCTCTATCTCTATCTCTATCTCTATCTCTATCTCTCTCTCTATCTCTATCTCTATCTCTCTCTCTATCTCTATCTCTATCTCTATCTCTATCTCTATCTCTATCTCTATCTCTATCTCTATCTCTCTCTCTATCTCTATCTCTATCTCTATCTCTATCTATCTCTATCTCTATCTCTATCTCTATCTCTATCTCTCTCTCTCTATCTCTATCTCTATCTCTATCTCTATCTCTCTCTCTATCCCTATCTCTATCTCTATCTCTCTCTCTATCTCTATCTCTATCTCTATCTCTATCTATCTCTATCTCTATCTCTATCTCTATCTCTATCTCTATCTCTATCTCTATCTCTCTCTCTATCCCTATCTCTATCTCTATCTCTATCTCTATCTCTATCTCTATCTCTATCTCTATCTCTATCTCTATCTCTATCTCTATCTCTATCTCTATCTCTATCTCTATCTCTATCTCTATCTCTATCTCTATCTCTCTCTCTCTCTATCTCTATCTCTATCTACCTCTATCTCTATCTCTATCTCTATCTCTATCTCTATCTCTATCTCTATCTCTATCTCTATCTCTATCTCTATCTCTATCTACCTCTATCTCTATCTCTATCTCTATCTCTATCTCTATCTCTATCTCTATCTCTATCTCTCTCTCTATCTCTATCTCTATCTCTATCTCTCTCTCTATCTCTATCTCTATCTCTATCTCTATCTCTATCTATCTCTATCTCTATCTCTATCTCTATCTCTATCTATCTCTATCTCTATCTCTATCTCTATCTCTATCTCTATCTCTATCTCTATCTCTATCTCTATCTCTATCTCTATCTCTATCTCTATCTCTATCTCTATCTCTATCTCTATCTCTATCTCTATCTCTATCTCTATCTCTATCTTTATCTCTATCTCTATCTCTATCTCTATCTCTATCTCTATCTCTATCTCTATCTCTATTTCTATCTCTATCTCTATCTCTCTCTCTCTATCTCTATCTCTATCTACCTCTATCTCTATCTCTATCTCTATCTCTATCTCTATCTCTATCTCTATCTCTATCTCTATCTCTATCTCTATCTCTATCTCTATCTCTATCTCTATCTCTCTCTCTATCTCTATCTCTATCTCTATCTCTATCTCTATCTCTATCTCTATCTCTATCTCTATCTCTCTCTCTCTATCTCTATCTCTATCTCTATCTCTATCTCTCTCTCTATCTCTATCTCTATCTCTATCTCTATCTCTATCTCTATCTCTATCTCTATCTCTATCTCTCTCTCTATCTCTATCTCTATCTCTCTCTCTCTATCTCTATCTCTATCTCTATCTCTATCTCTATCTCTATCTCTATCTCTATCTCTATCTCTATCTCTATCTCTATCTCTATCTCTCTCTCTATCTCTATCTCTATCTCTATCTCTATCTCTATCTATCTCTATCTCTATCTCTATCTCTATCTCTATCTCTCTCTCTATCTCTATCTCTATCTCTATCTCTATCTATCTCTATCTCTATCTCTATCTCTATCTCTATCTCTATCTCTATCTCTATCTCTATCTCTATCTCTATCTCTATCTCTATCTCTATCTCTATCTCTATCTCTATCTCTCTCTCTATCTCTATCTCTATCTCTATCTCTATCTCTATCTCTATCTATCTCTATCTCTATCTCTATCTCTATCTATCTCTATCTCTATCTCTATCTCTATCTCTATCTCTATCTCTATCTCTATCTCTATCTCTATCTCTATCTCTATCTCTATCTCTATCTCTATCTCTATCTCTATCTCTCTCTCTATCTCTATCTCTATCTCTATCTCTATCTCTATCTCTATCTCTATCTCTATCTCTCTCTCTATCTCTATCTCTATCTCTCTCTCTATCTCTATCTCTATCTCTATCTCTATCTCTATCTCTATCTCTCTCTCTATCTCTATCTCTATCTCTATCTCTATCTATCTCTATCTCTATCTCTATCTCTATCTCTCTCTCTCTATCTCTATCTCTATCTCTATCTCTCTCTCTATCCCTATCTCTATCTCTATCTCTCTCTCTATCTCTATCTCTATCTCTATCTCTATCTATCTCTATCTCTATCTCTATCTCTATCTCTATCTCTATCTCTATCTCTCTCTCTATCTCTATCTCTATCTCTATCTCTATCTCTATCTCTATCTCTATCTCTATCTCTCTCTATCTCTATCTCTATCTCTCTCTCTATCTCTATCTCTATCTCTATCTCTATCTCTATCTCTATCTCTCTCTCTATCTCTATCTCTATCTCTATCTCTATCTCTATCTCTATCTCTATCTCTATCTCTATCTATCTCTATCTCTATCTCTATCTCTATCTCTATCTCTATCTCTATCTCTATCTCTCTCTCTATCTCTATCTCTATCTCTATCTCTATCTCTATCTATCTCTATCTCTATCTCTATCTCTATCTCTATCTATCTCTATCTCTATCTCTATCTCTATCTCTATCTCTATCTCTATCTCTATCTCTATCTCTATCTCTATCTCTATCTCTATCTCTATCTCTATCTCTATCTCTATCTCTATCTCTATCTCTCTCTCTATCTCTATCTCTATCTCTATCTATCTCTATCTCTATCTCTATCTCTATCTCTCTCTCTCTATCTCTATCTCTATCTCTATCTCTCTCTCTATCCCTATCTCTATCTCTATCTCTCTCTCTATCTCTATCTCTATCTCTATCTCTATCTATCTCTATCTCTATCTCTATCTCTATCTCTATCTCTATCTCTATCTCTCTCTCTATCTCTATCTCTATCTCTATCTCTATCTCTATCTCTATCTCTATCTCTATCTCTCTCTATCTCTATCTCTATCTCTCTCTCTATCTCTATCTCTATCTCTATCTCTATCTCTATCTCTATCTCTCTCTCTATCTCTATCTCTATCTCTATCTCTATCTCTATCTCTATCTCTATCTCTATCTCTATCTATCTCTATCTCTATCTCTATCTCTATCTCTATCTCTATCTCTATCTCTATCTCTCTCTCTATCTCTATCTCTATCTCTATCTCTATCTCTATCTATCTCTATCTCTATCTCTATCTCTATCTCTATCTATCTCTATCTCTATCTCTATCTCTATCTCTATCTCTATCTCTATCTCTATCTCTATCTCTATCTCTATCTCTATCTCTATCTCTATCTCTATCTCTATCTCTATCTCTATCTCTATCTCTATCTCTCTCTCTATCTCTATCTCTATCTCTATCTCTATCTCTATCTCTATCTCTATCTCTATCTCTCTCTCTATCTCTATCTCTATCTCTCTCTCTCTATCTCTATCTCTATCTCTATCTCTATCTCTATCTCTATCTCTCTCTCTATCTCTATCTCTATCTCTATCTCTATCTCTATCTATCTCTATCTCTATCTCTATCTCTATCTCTATCTCTCTCTCTCTATCTCTATCTCTCTCTCTATCCCTATCTCTATCTCTATCTCTCTCTCTATCTCTATCTCTATCTATCTCTATCTCTATCTCTATCTCTATCTATCTCTATCTCTATCTCTATCTCTATCTCTATCTATCTCTATCTCTATCTCTATCTCTATCTCTATCTCTATCTCTATCTCTATCTACCTCTATCTCTATCTCTATCTCTATCTCTATCTCTATCTCTATCTCTATCTCTCTCTCTATCTCTATCTCTATCTCTATCTCTCTCTCTATCTCTATCTCTATCTCTATCTCTATCTCTATCTATCTCTATCTCTATCTCTATCTCTATCTCTATCTCTATCTATCTCTATCTCTATCTCTATCTCTATCTCTATCTCTATCTCTATCTCTATCTCTATCTCTATCTCTATCTCTATCTCTATCTCTATCTCTATCTCTATCTCTATCTCTATCTCTATCTCTATCTCTATCTCTATCTCTATCTTTATCTCTATCTCTATCTCTATCTCTATCTCTATCTCTATCTCTATCTCTATCTCTATCTCTATCTCTATTTCTATCTCTATCTCTATCTCTCTCTCTCTATCTCTATCTCTATCTACCTCTATCTCTATCTCTATCTCTATCTCTATCTCTATCTCTATCTCTATCTCTATCTCTATCTCTATCTCTATCTCTATCTCTATCTCTATCTCTCTCTCTATCTCTATCTCTATCTCTATCTCTATCTCTATCTCTATCTCTATCTCTATCTCTATCTCTCTCTCTCTATCTCTATCTCTATCTCTATCTCTATCTCTCTCTCTATCTCTATCTCTATCTCTATCTCTATCTCTATCTCTATCTCTATCTCTATCTCTATCTCTCTCTCTATCTCTATCTCTATCTCTCTCTCTCTATCTCTATCTCTATCTCTATCTCTATCTCTATCTCTATCTCTATCTCTATCTCTATCTCTATCTCTATCTCTATCTCTATCTCTATCTCTCTCTCTATCTCTATCTCTATCTCTATCTCTATCTCTATCTATCTCTATCTCTATCTCTATCTCTATCTCTATCTCTCTCTCTATCTCTATCTCTATCTCTATCTCTATCTATCTCTATCTCTATCTCTATCTCTATCTCTATCTCTATCTCTATCTCTATCTCTATCTCTATCTCTATCTCTATCTCTATCTCTATCTCTATCTCTATCTCTCTCTCTATCTCTATCTCTATCTCTATCTCTATCTCTATCTCTATCTATCTCTATCTCTATCTCTATCTCTATCTCTATCTATCTCTATCTCTATCTCTATCTCTATCTCTATCTCTATCTCTATCTCTATCTCTATCTCTATCTCTATCTCTATCTCTATCTCTATCTCTATCTCTATCTCTCTCTCTATCTCTATCTCTATCTCTATCTCTATCTCTATCTCTATCTCTATCTCTATCTCTCTCTCTATCTCTATCTCTATCTCTCTCTCTATCTCTATCTCTATCTCTATCTCTATCTCTATCTCTATCTCTATCTCTCTCTCTATCTCTATCTCTATCTCTATCTCTATCTATCTCTATCTCTATCTCTATCTCTATCTCTCTCTCTCTATCTCTATCTCTATCTCTATCTCTCTCTCTATCCCTATCTCTATCTCTATCTCTCTCTCTATCTCTATCTCTATCTCTATCTCTATCTATCTCTATCTCTATCTCTATCTCTATCTCTATCTCTATCTCTATCTCTCTCTCTATCTCTATCTCTATCTCTATCTCTATCTCTATCTCTATCTCTATCTCTATCTCTCTCTATCTCTATCTCTATCTCTCTCTCTATCTCTATCTCTATCTCTATCTCTATCTCTATCTCTATCTCTATCTCTCTCTCTATCTCTATCTCTATCTCTATCTCTATCTCTATCTCTATCTCTATCTCTATCTCTATCTATCTCTATCTCTATCTCTATCTCTATCTCTATCTCTATCTCTATCTCTATCTCTCTCTCTATCTCTATCTCTATCTCTATCTCTATCTCTATCTATCTCTATCTCTATCTCTATCTCTATCTCTATCTATCTCTATCTCTATCTCTATCTCTATCTCTATCTCTATCTCTATCTCTATCTCTATCTCTATCTCTATCTCTATCTCTATCTCTATCTCTATCTCTATCTCTATCTCTATCTCTCTCTCTATCTCTATCTCTATCTCTATCTCTATCTCTATCTCTATCTCTATCTCTCTCTCTATCTCTATCTCTATCTCTCTCTCTCTATCTCTATCTCTATCTCTATCTCTATCTCTATCTCTATCTCTCTCTCTATCTCTATCTCTATCTCTATCTCTATCTATCTCTATCTCTATCTCTATCTCTATCTCTATCTCTCTCTCTCTATCTCTATCTCTCTCTCTATCCCTATCTCTATCTCTATCTCTCTCTCTATCTCTATCTCTATCTATCTCTATCTCTATCTCTATCTCTATCTATCTCTATCTCTATCTCTATCTCTATCTCTATCTATCTCTATCTCTATCTCTACCTCTATCTCTATCTCTATCTCTATCTCTATCTCTATCTATCTCTATCTCTATCTCTATCTCTATCTCTCTCTCTATCTCTCTCTCTATCCCTATCTCTATCTCTATCTCTCTCTCTATCTCTATCTCTATCTCTATCTCTATCTATCTCTATCTCTATCTCTATCTCTATCTCTATCTCTATCTCTATCTCTATCTCTATCTATCTCTATCTCTCTCTCTCTATCTCTCTCTCTATCTCTATCTCTATCTCTATCTCTCTCTCTATCTCTATCTCTATCTCTATCTCTATCTCAATCTCTATCTCTATCTCTATTTATCTCTCTCTCTCTCTATCTCTATCTCTCTTTCTTCATATATATATATATATATATATATATATATATATATATATATATATATATATATATATATATATATATATATATATATATATATATATATATATATATATATATATATATATATATATATATATATATATATATATATATATATATATATATATATATATATATATATATATATATATATATATATATATATATATATATATATCTCTATCATGTTTATGTCTCATCATTCTCTCTTTGTCAATGTCAATCTCTCCTTATGTCGATCTCTCTCTCTCTCTCTATGTGTATGTCTCTCTCTATTTTTATATGTCTCTCTTTCTCTCTCCATGTTTATCTCTGTCTCTCTCTGTCTCTCTATCTATGTCAATGTCTCTTTCTCTTTCTCATTCTCCGTAACCTCGTTAAGTAGTAGATTGTTTTTTCCCTTTGCGAAAATTCATTTACGGGGGTGAGAATCGAATAGTTGCACCTTTGCTCCGTCGGAGTCATATAATCGGCGATGATTGGGTCACGCGAAACATAAAACGACTCGGGTGGGAAGGGAAAACAGCTGAATAAAAGGGAAAATGCTTTTTTTCTGACAATTTTTATTAAAGTTTAATAAAAATCGCCATTTCAGGACCCAACGCGCGCGCGGAGCGTTCGCGTCGCGGCGTGCGTCACGGCGTACGACACGGCTCGCATAATTTTCACTTAATTACCTCAAATCACACTTCTTCTTTTCAAAAAAAAAAAGAAAACAAAATAACAAAAATTCGTAATTATGCAACAGAATCGACGCATTTCTGCGTACGTCATTTTTCGCCTCACGAGAATTGCACAATCACGCATTGAATCACTGTAATTACGTCAAAGAGATGTTCAAGGCGTGTTTTTCTTGAATTCCTATGCGGAATGTTCAGATGATTCATATGTAAAGGGAGTGGCAAAATATGAATATACTTCCCGGCGTGCAATTTGAGGGGCCAACTGTCAGAACTAGCTGAAAAGTTGATTTTCTAGATTGAAGACAATTTATAGTTCCTTTTTTTACGGTATTCAATATATAAAACTGTGGAATTTGTATTTTAAACGTGTTTTCAAGCTTTAAAATTGCCCATTAGTAACCTTTGCTGGTGCTTTAAAAGCGTGCCCGCCTGGGACGGCGAGCTGCCTCTGTGGTGTATTGGTTAGCACTCCAAACCATGAATCAAAAGCTTTTTGGTTCGATCCCCGCCTAGGTCATTCTTTTTGCATTTCCAATTCTGACTCCATTTCTCATCTTCTGTCTCATACATTAAACCAATTAATTGTTTTCAGTCTTATCAGTGATGCCTCAGTGGAGGAGAAGACGGTCATGTTCGACACCGGTGTCCTCTCCACTCTTTGCGACCTCATCTCCAGCCTGGCGAGCGTTGAGACCCATAGGAGTGGTTCTGCCGATAGAAAACGAAGACAAAGTAGGAGAAATTCCTCAACGGCAGCTCAGAGAGGAGTGGGGTACGGTCACGGGTCGACAAGGTCCAAGTGGGACATGGAGAGGACGGTTAGTCTCAACCGAGAGACTGAGAAAAGAGAGATTTCAGGTTGAGGAGAGATTGGCTAGGGAGGAGAATCTCACTTGGCTTCTGAATACGCTAATTGCTTACATTAGGGGACCTCAAACTGAGCACTTGACACCGCTAGTTGCTCAAATGATCGGTGGGTTGAGGAGAGAGAGAGAGAGAGAGAGAGAGAGAGAGAGAGAGAGAGGTGAGGTAAAGTGTGAAGGGAGACCCGAGAGAAGATGTGAGGCGAGAGGCAAACGTGAGACGTGATACGTGAGATAATGGGAGAGACAAAAGGTGAGGCAAAAGATGAGGCGTGAGGTGAGACGTGAGGTGAGGCCAGATGACAATAGTGAGGTGGGAGGCGAGAGGTGAAGCGTGAGGCGTAACTCGTAAGAAAAGAGATGTGAGAGTTAAGGCAAAAAGTGAGGATAGAGACGTGAGGCGTGAGGTATTTCATCTGTCTCTTTCAGGCGACAGCGTCGTGGTCCCCCTCCTCGAGTACCACCTTAAAAACGACAGTGTCCTCGATGTAACAGAACACATGGAACTTTTCCAGGTACGAATAAAATCCAACGATCTTTCCAACCTCCACTTTCAGGTTCTTTTGGAAATAGCTTCTGTTATGTCATCAACAGAATGCCTAATCTCTTATCTGGTGAAGCCTTGCTTCCCAGGAGCCAAGTCCGTAGCCAAGGAGCTCGTTCCCAAGTTCCGCGACACTATGATGGTTTTCGCGACCACTTGGAAGAGTCAAATGGGCTCGCCTGATTTTAGACTAATGGAATTCATAAATAGGATTGATACTCATTCTATGGTAAGTGTGTGTGTGTGTGTGTGTGTGTGTGTGTGCGTGTGTATGTGTGTGTGTGTGTGTGTGTGTGTTTTTACATGAAAACTCCATTTTCTGTTTCAGGAGGTTCTCACCGCTGCGAGAAAGTACGAAAGTGATCTCCCAGCTGAGGAAAGAATCCGAACCGCCTCAAACGCCAGGCCAAGAGCTACTCAGAGTGAAGTCTCTCTCACTCGAAAAGCTATTGAGGTAAGATATTTTGAATTTTTCGTTTGTTTCCGGTTGCCGAGTGGTTAAGCTGTTTGTTTATGGAGAAAATCGTTGATGGTTCGAGCCCGCTCGCAGCCAATATAACTTTTATCACTCTAAAGTAACTCATCAAATTTGGAAGTTATCCTTTTTGCGTCCATGGCCAAGTGGATGGGGGAGGGGGTCGGTAACATGAAAAAGGTTAAAGGTTAGATCCCTCTCGATGCCAAAATATTTTTTTCATAAATTGATTTTGAAATATGTTGTTAATGTATACATTTATAAAGGTTGGAAGCCTAAATTTTTTTTCAGAGCCTTCAAAGTGACGAAACTCGCCAGGAACCACCAGCTGACGTCTCTCTCCTCTACGGAAAAGCGTTGAAGCACCTTCAGATGCAAACCGCCAGGTACATTTGTGAAATTTTATTTAAAACCTTAATGTTTAAGGTTCTTTGGAGATTATGGTAAACTGGCCATACCGTACACCTTCAAGAAGGAGATTCGCAATACGAATCCATTCGTTCCGACCTTACGGGAAAGAACGAAGAGAATTGCTAAGGTTTGTTTGGGATCCAGTTTTCACTGAAAGAAAAATACAATAGTACGGTACCCCATAATTACCCTGTTTTTTTCCAGGAATTGGCCTCAATGCCCAATGCTCTTCCTCTTAACGCCAGTAACAGTATCTTCGTCTGTGTGGATGAGAGTCGCTGTGATATTATGAAGGTAATTTAACTGCTTAAGTTCTTATCCTTAAGGTCGTACAAATGAAATGTTTTAAATTAGAAATTGTCTTGACTTTGGTAATTTGCTAATTACCTAAAACTCTAGCCTAACTTACCTTAAATTGCCTTGCCATTTGAAGCCTTAAATTTTGGTAATTGCTCATTATCCCTTAACCCTTAATTACCTTACCATGGCTTGAACCTTCTTAGCCTTAAGGTAACTTTTGGTAACTGCCAATTATCTGAACTCTAACAACCTTAACTCCTCACCTTATGACCTTACTACATCTTAGTTCTTGTGTCCTAAAATTAAAAGAACTTATGACCTTAAAGGGGCAGTAAGTGGGGTTTTTCATTTCATTTTCGATCGTATTCGGTCGGAAATTATGCGAATTAACTATGCTAAACTGTCTCGCACTCTCCTCGTTTCCAGCACTTTCTCAGTCAATTAGAATGGAATTCGGCTCATTAGCATGCCTTGTAAACGACGGACACGCAGGGCGTACTACCCGTCTACAAATCTGTAGACGGAGACCCGTTTTTGACGACTTTGAAGCGTATTTTCTCGAAAACGGTAAATTTTTTACCCAATGTCATATATATTTTAATGATCAGCGAATTTTTCTCTCCTTATTGAGCCAATGTTGTAAAACCCGCCTGACTGTCCCTTTAACTCTAAGCTACCTTAATTAACCTTATTACCTTAACCGCTTTAGGTCCTAATCTCCGGTCCTGATGACACCCCCTACGCCAATGGTCTTTTCGAATTCGACGTTTTCTTCCCCCAAAGCTACCCCTACGCTCCTCCGAAATGTGCCTTCCTCACCACTGGTTCTGGAAATGTTCGTTTCAACCCGAACCTCTACAATGATGGAAAAATTTGTCTGTCGATTCTTGGAACATGGGAAGGACGGCCTGAGGAAAAGTGGACTCCCTACTGCTCATTAATGCAGGTTCTTGTAAGCATTCAGGTGGGAAAATAAAGTTCGGATTTCAAAAATCAACATTTTAGGGATTGATTTTCGTGAAGGATCCTTATTTCAACGAGCCTGGGTTCGAGAAGTACCAAGGAACTGAGAAGGGAGATGACTACTCCAGAAAGTACAATCTACAGATTGAACATGCTACTTTGAATTATGCAATTAGGGATCAACTGAAGAACCCACCGGAGCACTTTAAGGTAAGGGAGAAAGAAACTTAAGGCCTTAACAACCTTAGACATTCGGGCAAAAACTAAGAATCCTTAACAACCTTAAGCATTTGTGTGACTTACAAATCGTCCTTAAGCTAATGTTTGGTTGAGGCATCTGAATGGAAGTGAAAGTGTTAAGACCTTAACACCCTTAAGCCTTAGTGAGGCTTGGAAAGATTTGCCAACTTAAAGCATGGTTAGGAATCTAAATGCGTTTTCTTTAAACTATTAGCGTATGTTCCTTACATTTTTAGATAAGAAAGTTATAGCCTTTAGGCCTTAGTACCCTATAGCATTAGGGCAATAAACAAACAATCATTAAGCTCCTAAAGCATTAGTGCGACTTACAAACAGTTCTTAACTTCAAGTGTAGTTAAGACATGAATGAAAGTTAAGGGGCTAAGGCCTTAAAACCTGTAAGCATTAAGGTAATGAAGAAAAATCCTTAATTTGCCGTTGTGTAGCTTAGGCATCGAAATGTTTATGTTTTTAACTTATGTTCCCTGCACTATTAGGTAAGGAAATTCAAGACTTAAGGCCTTAACGTCCTTAAGCAAAATTTTCCAAATTTTAAGTGTGGAATGTTTTAGCTATTTGTTTATGTTCTTCACACATAGAGAGAAAAAAGTTCGATCCTTAAGGCCTTTAGCATTAGGGTAATTTACTACGTTTTCTTAACTGGGAGCATTTTAGGTACTTAGGATAATTTGGTAAATCATTCACTAGAACGTTACGACGTTAAGGTCAAAATGTCAGCTTAAGGACATAACGTTAAGGAAGCTTTGCTGTTGAATGTGCATTACGGTAGCACCGTCGTTAACAGTTAATTTGTCATTTTGTAAACATGTTGGGTTCTTACCCTGTTTCGGGAATCGCCTAATACGATTTCATTAACTTCCTAGCCTTAAGTTCCTTAAAGTGGAGAAAAATTTCTTCAATAATTCAAAAATTTCAATTCTTCATTTCAGAAAGTCATCCAGCGTCATTTCTGGCTGAAACGCCACGCCATCATTGAGCAAGCCCGAAAGTGGATGGAGGAGATGCGAAAGGACGCGGCCGAAGCCGAACGAAACCCAAAGAAGAAGGACAGTGTGACCTTCGAACAATTGTACAACCCCGTTCACCAGGTACAGTAACGCTATTTTCAATCAATACTCACCGTAATCTTTAGGAAAGAAGCGTGCACCAACTCATCAATGAGCTTACCAACATGACATGTCCGGTCGAGCCATGTGAGTCTTAAGTGAGTAGTTAGGTACACTGTAGTATGACTCTCTCTCTCTCTCTCTCACTCTCTTTCTATCTCTCTCTCTCACTCTCTTTATATATATATATATATATATATATATATATATATATATATATATATATATATATATATATATATATATATATATATATATATATATATATATATATATATCGCTCTCTCTCTCTCTTTCTATCTCTCTCTTTCTCGCTCTCTCTCTCTCTCTCGCTCTCGCTCTCTCTCTCTCTCACTCTCTTTCTATCTATCTCTCTCTCTCACTCTCTCTTTCTCTCTCACTCTCTTTCTATCTCTCTCTCTCTCTCTCTCTCTCTCTCTCTCTCGCTCTCTCGCTCTTTCTCACTCTCTTTCTATCTCTCTCTCGCTCTCGCTCTCGCTCTCTCACTTTCTTTCTATCTCTCTCTCGCTCTCGCTCTCTCTCTCTCTCTCTCTCTCACTCTCTTTCTATCTATCTCTCTCTCTCTCGCTCTCTCTCTCTCACTCTCTTTCTATCTCTCTCTCTCGCTCTCGCTCTCGCTCTCTCTCTCACTCTCACTCTCTCTCTCTCTCTCTCTCTCACTCTCTCTCTCTCTCTCTCGCTCTCTCTCTCTCACTCTCTATCTCTCTCTCTCTCTCACTCTCTTTCTATCTATCTCTCTCTCTCACTCTCTCTTTCTCTCTCACTCTCTTTCTATCTCTCTCTCTCTCTCTCTCTCTCTCTCGCTCTCTCGCTCTCTCTCACTCTCTTTCTATCTCTCTCTCTCTCTGTCTCTCTCTCTGTTATTTTCATCATGTCCTATCTCCCACATAACAATTATTTTTCAGACATCTGAAGGCCCAAGCATTCATTCTTCAGAAGACTCCATGGCGTTTGAACCATATCCTAAACACAGTTGTGATCTAGCCCCCCAATTGGCGATCGGGCCCCCATATCAACCCACCCATTGATCTGTGACTTAACTCCAAGTGCGACTGGGTACTCCACTTGGAGCGCTTTCAACGCTCTCTTAGGGAACATACGAAGTTTCTCAATTCGCCTTAGATCTCCTCAACCCCCTCTACTCCCTCTGACTTATGAAAATTTCATTTTTTTCCCCTTTTTCTGATGATGTGATATCAATAAACAACTTCAATCAAAGATGTGTGTGTGTGTGTGTGTGTGTGTGTGTGTGTGTGTGTGTGTGTGTGTGTGTGTGTGTGTGTGTGTGTGTGTGAACTTCATTTTCGGTTAGGGTATTCCATTTTCGGTTGCTGTAGCATTACGTTCTAGGTTACTGTGAATTACCATAGGTTACTGTAGCTTTTGGATATAGGTTACGATAGGCCAAGCTAGTTTATTATGAGATTTGGGTTTCGAAGACGTTAGAGCGCCAATATTACTTCAGATGTCCGAATAGACGCGCAGAAGCGGGCCAGCCCATGGATTTTTTTTCAAGTCGGCCCGGCCCGTGAGAACTATGGAATTAAAAGAAGAGAAGGTCGCCGGTCGGGGTTCTCAAATGACGGGCCGGGCCGAGGGATTTTTTGGGCCGGCCCGGGTAGGAAAAATAAAATTTTGTATAAATCGGTACAATAATTTTTTAAACTGCTTTAAATTAGTTAATAATGGTTGTTACTAACATAAAAGTGAATATTAGTTGTACAAAAAAAGAATGCCACCGACCGAGCTCGAGGGTGGCAGGCTGACTGGGTGGTCCAGGGTAAACGGCCCGAAAAAAATTCTCCAAATTGTTCGGTCCGTGAGAACCCCGCCGATTGACTCGAATCTCTCTTTGATTGACTCGAATCTCTCTTTGATTGACTTATTGACTCGATGTTATAACTGTCGCCAAACGGGCATCCTGTCAAAAACGGCCTTAATGCAGCAGCCGTGCGATACTCAGGCGGAAATAGCGTGCGAGAAGCGCAGACGCAGAGAAAAAGCAGCTTTTAACAGCCGATGCTCGTTTGGCGACGGCTATCTCTCTCTCTCTCTTGCCCTTTGTATCTCTCCCTCTGAAACACTTTCAATTTTGTAAAACAACCAGTCGGTAAACGCGCCTATCGGTGCGTTACCTCCTGGCATGTGTGTTTTAGGCCCGAGTTATTGGAACATTGACGTTTTTACTAAAAATGCAACAAATTTAAAAAATATATAAAATAGATATATAGATTGACAGAGAGGCCAAGAAAATGTCTCTCAGAAAAACTGAGAGACAGAGGGACAGAGAAAAAAAATGAGACAGAGATAGAGGTACATATACAGCGAGACAGACAAAAAACAGATAACAGAGAGACAAAGACAGACAAAAGGAGACAGAGACAGAGAAACAGAGGAGTACAGACAAATCTACAGGGACAGAAAGAGAGAAAGAGAAAGAGAGAGAGAGAGAGAGAGAGAGAGAGAGAGAGGGACAGAGATACAGAGAGACAGAGAGAGAGACATGAGACAGAGAGACAGCGAGCCAGAGAGACAGAGAGACAGAGATAGAGAGACAGAGAGCGAGAGACAGAGAGACAGAGAAACCGAGAAACAGAGAGACAGAGGAATACAGACAAACAGATCTACAGGGACAGAAAAATAAACAGGAAGAGAGAGACAGAGAGAGACAGAGAGACAGAGAGATAGAGAGACAGAGAGACAAAGAGAGAGAGAGAGAGACAGAGAGAGAGGGGAAGAGAAAGAGAGGTAGAGAACTGACGATGAGGGATGGAAAGGGAAAGAGAACTGACCGGTTGGAGGAAGGAAAGAGGAAAGAATGAGCGGACATTACCTTATCATTAGTTAGCATTTAGTCGTAAGGGTACGTAAGGGAACGTGCGGTTCCGCTGATAGACAGACAACACACACACACACACCATGTTGTTTTGTTATATAAGAGGAAATTCCACAAAAACATCCATTCTTCATATTCCCTTGATCACCGAGCGAAATGCAACGTATAATCATTTACTCAAGATAAAACAGAGCTTAAAATGAATACCCGATGACTTAGAGGAGCTAGTTCACTCTATGCTCAGCCAACAACAAACGTAAGATACTCGTAGAAGACCAAGCCACAGGAGGAGATATTGTGAGGACACCTCTCTAAGGGTGTGGATGAGGGGTAAGACAGAAAGATTAAAGGGGTTTGAATGGAGACACGGGGAACACTCTCAGATGGGACGGCAAGTACAGGAAAAGATGAAACAACAATAAATAGGATGCAGGAGTGATGACGGCACAGGGAGGAGCTACACGAGCTTGTTCTTCAGGTGTCGCACGTCCATCAAAATGACCTGAAAAGGGGAGAATTAGGCCTTTAAAAGAAACAAGCGAAATTGAAGGGGCCAGGGGCTTCGAACTAGAAAACAGCGGCATACTTTGTTAAGTCTATAAAAAATAAATGTGGCTGTCCGCAATTTTTGGCAAATTTGGTTGAAGGATAGAGTGCGTCGCAAATTTTGGTTTATGGGGCTGCCGCAAAACTACCCCCTGATTTGCCCACGAATGACATCCGGATGAACATAGCGCCGTTTCAATTGAAATGATTTTCCCCGACACGTCTTTCAAAAAAAATCAAAAATCTCAGCATGCTATTTGATCTGTATCTCCGTACCCCGGGGTTCTCAAATGACGGGCCGGCCCGCCGGCCGAGGGATTTTTTGAGACGGCCCACCCGGTCGGCCCGGTTGTGAAAAATTAAATATTAAATTTTTTGTAAATCGGTACAATAATTTTTTAAACTGTTTTAAAGGCAGAGGCCCAGGAAAATGAAAAAGGACCTGTCCTTGACGTAACGTAGGCGAGAGAGTGTCATTTTCAATGGTGAAATGCAGAGAGTTTTACGATTAGCATGGACAGGTCCCCCTCTTCATTTTACGTGGGCCTCTGCCTCTAAATTACTTAATAATGTTTGTTACTAACATATACGTCAATATTAGTCGTACAAAAAAGAATGTCAGCAACCGGGATCGAACTCTGGTCGTGTGGGTGGCAATCTGACTGGGTGTTCCAAGGAAAACGGGCCGAACGGGCCGGGCCGACCAAAATTTTCCAACTGGCCCGGCCCGTGAGAACCCCGCCGTACCCAAGAACATAATATCTCTATCAAACCAGGTACGTGCTAAAAGTTTGTGCTGTATTCTGGGGTGGGCCCCTTTATTTTGTGCCAACCGTCAGCTGCATTACGGTAGCCGAGATAGTATGAAACAAAAAATAGGCACAGAAATACGGTCAGGCCGTAGCTGCTAGCGTTATAAAGGGGGAGGCGTACGTGGCCACAATGGCTGAATAGCGAGCGCTTGGGGGTAATATGCGTAAGCCCCCCCCCCCCCCCAAATTGCCTCAGAGGCAAAGTGAGTCCCTTTAATTTTGTTTACCATTTTCAATCAAAAGCCGAATAACGTAGGTACTCCGAGCAAATCCCAATGGTTGCCTACGAAGCACCAGTGGGGACCAAGCATGGCAAAATTTGGGGCCGGCCCGGGCCGAGAAAATTTTTGAAGCGGGCCGGCCCGAAAAATTTTTGTTTTTCGTTTTCTTTGATTTTTAAATTGAAAAAAGGCATAAATTTTCGGTTGAGTCGGGCCGGGCCAGGTCGGGCCGGGCCGTGAAAAATTTTGGAGCGGGCCGGCCCGGGCCGGCCCGTTGCCATGCTTGGTGGGGACAACAAATCAAGCTCCCCAGAATTCTTGTCCAGCCACGGGATAAAAGATTGCACTATATTCATTGCACACCCTCCCTTTGTAAAAACAACTCCGAAATTCGCGGATGAGTTACGATATTTCGCGCCAGCCGGGTGTCAAAAAAAGCCAAAAGAGACTATAAAAACGAAGCAATTAAGAGGGATTAGGCTTTTTTTTCGTAAAATTCAGCTGGGAAAGCCAAGAGTTGAAGGTACCCCATTTGTAGACCCAAAAGTTAAGAGCATAGCTGGACAGGGAGCGTTTGGGGGCTCGAAGCTCCCCAAACTGTGCTTTGGCAACGTAAGCCCCCCTTTAACTTTTTGTCATCATTTTCAATCGAACGCCGAATTACGTAGGTTCAGCAAGCACCTATGCGGCAAAGGTGACCTGACCGAGGTCGCAAAGGGGCAGAGGGAGAAGGAAGGGAAGGGGAAGCAAGACCTGAAAGGGGACAGCCACATGTGTCCCCAGGAGCGCCCAGAAAGCATGTGTTGCAAGCAACTACTCTCTGACCGGCCCAGGAACGCGGCATTAAAAAAAACATTTTTATTCCCAGTATCAGAGCCTAAAAGTCTTCTGTCTTTCCAGCGGTCTTATTCAACAGACAAACCACAATAAGCCAGAACCATTTCGCTTCCTTAGATATCCCGATGAACAGTAACCCATTCTGGTTTTACACTTAGAGAACTAAAGCCTATATTTTCGTAAAGTTCAGCTGAGAAAGCCAAGAGTTAAAGGTACCCCATTTGTAGACCCAAAAGTTAAGAAAGGGTCCGTCAACTGCGAGGGTCTCCCGGGGTATGGCTCCCAAACCCCTTTCCAATGTACCCACCGTGCCATCGCTAGCCGACGCTGCGACTTTGTCTCCCCTGTGGTTCCAGCTGACTTCGAAGATTCCGCCCTGGTTCTTGTCTCCAACGTAGCTCTGTAGCAGCTTTCCATTCTGAAATCCTCCATTCCCACAAATTTTCCACAGATTGAACCCACATGAATGTCCCAGATGAAGACCGATCGGTCGAAGCAGCCGCTGGCGAGGAGGCGGCCGTCGGGAGAGAAGGAGACCGAGTAGACGGGGTCCGAGTGCCGCGTCAGCGTCCGCACTCCCTCGCCTCGGCGCACGTCCCACAGGCGGACGGTGTGATCGAAAGAGCCACTGAAAAAGGATAGGTTACGATGATTTCGGTAATTTAAAGAGGTATTGGGCACAAAAATCTCTTTTAAAACCGTACCTGGCTAGAATGTGCCCCTGTGGGCTCCAGCGGATCGCGTAGATCTCCTTCTGATGGGCCCGCCAGACGTACTGGGGAGTATCGTGATCGAGGGACCATATCTGAAGAGAACAATTGGTATGTTTAGAGAGAGAGAGAGAGAGAGAGAGAGAGAGAGACAGAGAGAGAGAGAGAGAGAGAGAGAGAGAGAGAGAGAGAGGGAGAGAAACTAACCCTCAAAGTCATGTCGTCGGAGCAGGAGGCCAGCCGGTTCGAGTGGCTGTCGTATTTCACTGCGTTCACGTCGCCGTTGTGGCCCTAAAAACAAAAATTTAGTCCTTAAAATAGAAAAAACGCGCCCCGGTTGCAAATTTGACCAAAAACAGTGCAGAAAATCCAAGTGGAACGCCATCGATTGGTATAAAAAAAGTACTGCAGGGCGAAAATATCATGCAGCGGCAGCAGAATCAGTCGAAAATTGGGCCCTTGGCTTGCCTTCGAGCCACTATTTGGGGGGCTTACGCAGCCAACCCCCCCCCCATAGCAAAAACCACGAATTCCTCAAAATTTCGTGTAAAAACCTACGAAATATGTCCTAACAGGCTTTTCCGGATTGCTGAGCTGGCAGACTTTGATCGAATTGTCCGCGGAGCACGAGGCGAACATGTCGTCGTTGATCCAATCCACGTCGAGGGCTGAGGCATTGTGGAAGCAGAATTGCTGCAGTTGGTGGCCTGAAAATGCCCAATTAGTGGTGTAAATAAAACGGGACGCATACGTATGGCAACTGGCCATATCACACTACGGACGAATTGCAACCTTTGGCAGTCTTTTGCAACCTGTACGGATTTTAACGGGAAGGGTTGTGCCTGACCAAATGGAAACGCAACGCATTGTGAATGTCCGTATTCTAACTGGGACTGTCTCCCACCTGTTCAAATTGCAATCAAGACAAATGGAAACTAGGACGGTTAGAACTGGGACGTTTCGCACAGCAATTAGAATACACTGTTGCTATCAGAAGAGGAAAATTGCTAGGAAAATATGCAAATTGGGTTGCGAAACGTCCCAGTTGCAATTGGTCCGCAGTGCAAACAGTACTTCTCCCGAGGAAGCAACGTTCCGAAACGAGCTGAGCGCAAAATGAGACCAGAGCGAATAGACTCGGTCGCAAAAAGGAAAGTTGCAAATCATCCAAGTTGCAAGGCAGTTACAGCACAATGTTACCGGGAGCGCAATTCGTCCGGGTTGCCATGTGTCAAGTTGCCATTCGTAGGCGTCCCAATAAAACCAAAAAAGAGCCACTATTACTGTACTCAGTCAGCAGTTTGACTGACGTTACAGTACTCTGGGCAGTCCTTTAATCCTCACCAGTGTAGGCGTCCCAGACGATGGTGGTCTTGTCCACTCCGGCCGACAGAATGCAGTCTCCGCGATTGTTCCATTTGAGGGCGAAGATCGGTCCCTTGTGCGCTCCGAGGCTGCACCGCAACATGCCTAAAACCGATTGCTTACGGGTGCAGAATGACAGATTTCAATTCCAGCCCCGAAAAAAGAAAGAAAGGAAAGGAAAGCGATAGGGAAGCAGGCAGAAAGTGAGTGCGTGAGTAGGAAAATAGGACAACGAGGACGGACAGTGGTGCTCGCATGCATTTCTCGATACAATTCACGCACCGTCCTTCCTCCACACGCCATGGCGATATGCGAGTGCACTCGGCCCTGTATGAAAAACCGGTGGGCCGCGACGCGCGACCGCAACGCCTCTGGTGCCTCGGAATAATACTTTTTGGCACTTGTGCCGGAAATCACGAATTCCAAACAGACCGGCATTTTTGGCGCGTTAAAACGAGGGTATTAAAAGGCGATTTTGCAAAATTTGTGGGCAAAATGAAATCCCAGATTCCACTAATCTTGAAAAACCCCACCGTCTTTGCTCCAGACGCGGGCGAAGCCATCGTAGCAGCCGGTGGCCAGCATGTCTCCTCCGTGATTCCAGTCGAGGCTGGTCACGTCCTGATCCCGCACAGGGGTATTTGGGTCTTGAGGGAGGGGCACCTTGTTTGACGACGACTCTTTCTCGCCGTTCAACGAAGAGTGGTGTTTTAGAATTTGCGTCGACCGCTCAAAGGTTCTGTCGGAGGTCGAAGGGTCCTCGGACCCGCTCAGGTCCCAGATCCGCGCCGTACAGTCGCTGGACCTGGAAAATTGCCAATAAGAATCACTTTTTCGGTCGCAACAGAGGAAAATGACATGAAATCGCTCGATTTCAGGGAAAAGGGAAGGAACAATCCAACTGACACGAAAATTTAAACATAAGTAAGCCATTTTGAGTTTATATCATTTTAAAAGACACTATTTTTCATGAGGCGTTCATCGGGCGAGTCCGTCATTTGGCATACTCACCCTTAACATTTGGAGCCTAAAATGCCCCCGAACAAATAAATTTTTCCGCCACGGGCCCTTTTTTTCACAAATTGTCAAGCTCCGCTACAAGTGGTGGTAGGACCACGGCGGGGAGCCGCGGAAATCAGGATGGATCTGACAGCCGGTATTCTCGAGGCCTAGTAACTACGGTATTTTTAAAATTAAAATTGCCGTGTTTTACGCGCGACCCGGCGTGTTTTAACGCCGCTTCGGGCCTTTAAAAATTGTACACCCTGGTTCACCCTATAATTATAAATACCGTAGTCACTAGGACTCGGGGAAAGCGGCTGGCAGGGCCGTTCCGATTTCCGCGGGGCCACGCGGTCGCAATTTGAAGGTTTCGGCACATTTCGTTAGAGAAGGGGTCCGTCGCAAAGTTTTGAAACTTGTTATAACAGAAAGAACTGTTGCAAAATAGGCACTTTTCGGGGGTGGCTTTGTATGGGAAACTCGTGAAGATGGGAGTTCCTGGGGTCCACCTTTCATCATACCGCGGAAGTGTATAGTAAGCTTTCCCCAGGTTAAGGAGGTAGAGGCCCCAAAAACGCAGTTAAGGGGGGTTAGGCACTATTTTTGTAAAATTCCGCTCGGAAGACAAAAAGTAGGGGGGCTATCCCATTTGTGACGCCAAAAGTTACGGGTGGGTCCGTCAATTGCCAGGGTCTCCCGAGGTATGCCTTTCATTGCGGACCTAAATTTTTTTAGCCCCCACCGTATGGTGTGGTTCTCGTAACATTGACCCCCCCCCCCCCCCCCGGCACTGACTGTCCATTTATGGTTTACACATATTTTCGGTAAGCATTTTCGTGTGAATAGGTTGATCTTCCCCTTTCTTTTCCAAATCTTCGTAGAAAAAAGTTCCAAAAACGTACCCTGAGGCCATGAGGTCGCTGTTCGGGTTCCAGGCACAGATGAACACCTCGCTGTTGTGGCACTTCAAGAAGCGAACCTTCTCCTTGGGGAACTTGTAGCTCTCCAGGTCATCCTTCGGCTCCCTCTCCTCTCCGTTCTGCCTAAAAAGGAGACATTTAGAAATTAGAGAGAGAGAGAGAGAGAGAGAGAGAGAGAGAGAGAGAGACTCACATTGAGGCAGCCTGCTGAGCGGCATGTTGTTTCTTCGAATGCACGCCGAGAATCCCATTGTTTCGCGGGGATATTTGCTGAAAAAGCAGAAAATAATTACAGTTTTAAAGAAAATGTTCCCAAGGACACAAAACTGCGCTTTCATACGAATTTTAACACCACTGAGCCACAAATTCATTTAAAACTCACCCGGTCCTTTTTGTTGACTCCGTTGTGATTATTCCGGGCTTCGCGGTCCGTTTCGCGTTGGGCGTCCTTCGGAGAAGACATGTCGTTCTGCTGTTGCGATGAACTGGGTTCCTGGCGTAGACGCGACTGTGTCTTGTGAAGCGGAGGCTTCTCGTTCACTGGAAAACAACGAATTATAAAAATGAACAAAATAGAAATATTACTAAATTAATAAGTGTATAAGCAAATAGTAGGAAGTCTGGCACTTCCTCTGACTACGAAATATTAATACAGCCAAATATGGTTCACCCCAAATAATAAAATGCCAGATGATTACTAACTAATTTATTAAATGAAAGAAATAATAAAACAAGTGTTAACAAGGGAAGGCGATAGAGAACTAACTAGAATTAGCACTAATCGCCTGCGGTGACCTCAGAGGGAAACGCGCGGGAGCGCGGTGTAGTCTAGACGCCGCAATAGCAAACTACAATGAGGCCAGGCATCTAGACATGTTGAATCTGGGAGGGCGCGAGTTCCTATGAAGAATATGTTCTTGGGCAGGATTCAGAAGACTGTCGAGAGAAGAAATCACATTCCCTCTACAGTTGCGAACAACAAATACGTCTACGACATCGGTTTTCCGTCCTCAAGCTCTGTTTTTCTCAAACTACCTAAAAAAAATATCGATTTAAGATTCGCTCATTAGCTCGTTAGATGCGCAGGTTAGTTATAACTCCTTCCAAGATCGATGGACGAGGACTATACAAAACAAGGCATGGAAAATAAGATAATTGAGAATAACATCGTCGTTGTCAGAAAAGCAGCGGGCCGGACCGGACCACAGCCACAAAAAATATCGCCCCGGCCCGCGGCCGAAATTCTGAAAGTTTAGAAAACAGTTTTACACTACCTATGCGCAGGAATTGTGTTTTTATCATACCTAATGTATAAAACAATTAAAGTAAAAAAGTTTTGTTTAGGGGATCGAACTGGGGTAACTTCGGATTGCCAGTCCGACCTCTTAGCCACTCGGCCAAGAAAAAACATGCAAAATTTATATCGGGTTGTTCGAATCATCTTCAGCACAACATGTTTTGCCCATTTAGTACTTACTCGTTAGTTTTGCAGCAAAAAGAACCGAAAAATTGATAGTTTGAAAATTGTTACATTAAAAAAAAGATTTTCAAAAATACACGGGACGGCCCTTTCATCAAATTTTCTCGGCCCGCTATCAGCAATGCTTGGATTTTTTTTTCGGAGGAGAAAAACCGCGTGCGGTTGATAAAACGCAGAGAATGAAGCTGTTTCTCTCCAAGCCTCTCGACTCTGAGTCTCTCTTTGTTATATCTCCCTCTTACACTTTCTCATTCCCTCACGACTCCTTCTCTCCGCTCTCGCTGAAACACTTTAAATTTTGTAAACAAGTTGCACAAAAACAAAAACATCCATTCTTCATATTCCCTTGATCACCGAGCGAAATGCAACGTATAATCATTTACTCAAGATAAAACAGAGCTTAAAATGAATACCCGATGACTTAGAGGAGCTAGTTCACTCTATGCTCAGCCAACAACAAACGTAAGATACTCGTAGAAGACCAAGCCACAGGAGGAGATATTGTGAGGACACCTCTCTAAGGGTGTGGATGAGGGGTAAGACAGAAAGATTAAAGGGGTTTGAATGGAGACACGGGGAACACTCTCAGATGGGACGGCAAGTACAGGAAAAGATGAAACAACAATAAATAGGATGCAGGAGTGATGACGGCACAGGGAGGAGCTACACGAGCTTGTTCTTCAGGTGTCGCACGTCCATCAAAATGACCTGAAAAGGGGAGAATTAGGCCTTTAAAAGAAACAAGCGAAATTGAAGGGGCCAGGGGTTTCGAACTAGAAAACAGCAGCATACTTTGTTAAGCTCCACCAAATGCCGTAAAACCTAATTCCAATGTACCCACCGTGCCATCGCTAGCCGACGCTGCGACTTTGTCTCCCCTGTGGTTCCAGCTGACTTCGAAGATTCCGCCCTGGTTCTTGTCTCCAACGTAGCTCTGTAGCAGCTTTCCATTCTGAAATCCTCCATTCCCACAAATTTTCCACAGATTGAACCCACATGAATGTCCCAGATGAAGACCGATCGGTCGAAGCAGCCGCTGGCGAGGAGGCGGCCGTCGGGAGAGAAGGAGACCGAGTAGACGGGGTCCGAGTGCCGCGTCAGCGTCCGCACTCCCTCGCCTCGGCGGACGTCCCACAGGCGGACGGTGTGATCGAAGGAGGCACTGAAATAGGATAGGTTACGATGATTTCGGTAATTTAAAGAGGCATTGGGCACAAAAATCTGTTTTAAAACCGAACCTGGCTAGAATGTGCCCCTGTGGGCTCCAGCGGATCGTGTAGATCTCCTTCTGATGGGCCCGCCAGACGTGCTGCGGAGTATCCTGATCGAGGGACCATATCTGAAGAGAACAATTGTAATGTTTAGAGAGAGAGAGAGAGAGAGAGAGAGAGAGAGAGAGAGAAAGAGAGAGAGACCAACCCTCAAAGTCATGTCGTCGGAGCAGGAGGCCAGCCGGTTCGAGTGGCTGTCGTATTTCACTGCGTTCACCTCGCTGGTGTGACCCTAAAAACAAACATTTAGTCTTTCAAGTAAAAAAGTCACAATCTAAACAATTTCCATTAAAAAATCGCGCTTCGGTTGCTCTGTCAACAAACACCAAACCGTGCACCAATGGAGCCAAAGACAAAACTGTTAAAAACCGCGCGAAAGTTGCAAATTTCGCCAAAACAGTGCAGAAAATCAAAGTCGTACGCCAACGATTGATATAAAAAAGTACTGCATGGCGAAAATACCATGCAGCGGCAGCAGAATCAGTCGAAAATTGCGCCCTTGGCTTGCCTTCGAGCCACTATTTGGGGGGCTTACGCAGTCAACCCCCCCCCCCATAGCAAAAACCACGAATTCCTCAAAATTTCGTGTAAAAACCTACAAAATATGTCCTAACAGGCTTTTCCGGATTGCTGAGCTGGCAGACTTGGATCGACTTGTCCGTGGAACACGAGGCGAACATGTCGTCGTTAATCCAATCCACGTCGAGGGCTGAGGCATTGTGGAAGCAGAATTGCTGCAGTTGGTGGCCTGAAAATGCCCAATTAGTGGTGTAATGGTGTAAATAAAACCAAAAAAGAGCCACTATTACTGTACTCAGTCAGCAGTTTGACTGAAGGTACAGTACCCCAGGCAGTCCTTTAATCCTCACCTTTGTAGGCGTCCCAGACGATGGTGGTCTTGTCCACTCCGGCCGACAGAATGCAGTCTCCGCGATTGTTCCATTTGAGGGCGAAGATCGGTCCCTTGTGCGCTCCGAGGCTGCACCGCAACATGCCTAAAACCGATTGCTTACGGGTGCAGAATGACAGATTTCAATTCCAGCCCCGAAAAAAGAAAGAAAGGAAAGGAAAGCGATAGGGAAGCAGGCAGAAAGTGAGTGCGTGAGTAGGAAAATAGGACAACGAGGACGGACAGTGGTGCTCGCATGCATTTCTCGATACAATTCACGCACCGTCCTTCCTCCACACGCGGATGCGGCCGTCATTTTTGCCGCCTATGGCTAGGTTCTCGCCCCGCCGATCCCAGCTAATTGGCCCTAGAAGGACGAGATCAGAAGGGGTTCTTCGGGAATAGGGGGTAGTACCACGGGCCAGCCCGGTTCAAAGGGAATGCGATATAAAAAGCTGGGATTAAGGGTCCCTGTAGATTAAGTGAAGGAAACGCAAAGGTTGTTATGAATCGTGAGACGGACAGATTGGAATGTATGTGGGGTGATACAGCCGGCGGTGCCAAAGAATACAATGTACAGATCGGATAGACGGTTTTTTTCATAAATTGGCTTATCCCGTGAAACCTGATATACTACTGCGAAAAACACTGATGGCACAGAGCGGAATCGAAGGAAGTATGGTTACGCTGTGATCAGGGCTGGAAAAAGGCTGGGCCAGCCCGCACTGTGACAATTTGGTCCCGACCCTTAAATTTGCCCCAAATTGGTAGTTTTTCCGAGAGCGGGCAGACCCTCAAATTTACCAGCCATGGCTGTTTATTTTGAGAGGAAAATAGTTTTTTTTAGAGTGGCTTTGGCGAATATGATTGTTCAGCTGAAGTGATTTTCCCCAAAATTTTGAAATTATTCGGAAACACAAAATTCCAAACAGATTGGTATCAATCAGTTGGCATGAAAAACAGGCCACCAAAATATCAATTTTTGTGCAAGTTTCCACAAATTGGGGGTGTTAAAAGGCGATTTTGCAAAATTTGTGGGCAAAATGAAATCCCCGATTCCACTAATCTTGAAAAAAAACCCACCGTCTTTGCTCCAGACGCGGGCGAAGCCATCGTAGCAGCCGGTGGCCAGCATGTCTCCTCCGTGATTCCAGTCGAGGCTGGTAACGTCCTGATCCCGCACAGGGGTATTTGGGTCTTGAGGGAGGGGCACCTTGTTTGATGGCGACTCTTTCTCGCCGTTCAACGAAGAGTGGTGTTTTAGAATTCGCGTCGACCGCTCAAAGGTCCTGTCGGAGGTCGAAGGGTCCTCGGACCCGCTCAGGTCCCAGATCCGCGTCGTAGAGTCGCCGGACCTGGAAAATTGCAATAAAGAATCACTTTTTTGGTCGCAAAAGAGGAAACTGACATGAAATCGCTCGATTTCAGGGAAAAGGAAAGGAACAACCAACTGACACGAAAATTTAAACATAAATAAGCCAATTTTTACACTTATTTTCGGTACGCATTTTCGTGTGAATAGGTTGATCTTCCCCTTTCTTTTCCAAATCTTCGTAGAAAAAAGTTCCAAAAACGTACCCTGAGGCCATGAGGTCGCTGTTCGGGTTCCAGGCACAGATGAACACCTCGCTGTTGTGGCACTTCAAGAAGCGAACCTTCTCCTTGGGGAACTTGTAGCTCTCCAGGTCATCCTTCGGCTCCCTCTCCTCTCCGTTCTGCCTAAAAAGGAGACATTTAGAAATTAGAGAGAGAGAGAGAGAGAGAGAGAGAGAGAGAGAGAGAGACTCACATTGAGGCAGCCTGCTGAGCGGCATGTTGTTTCTTCGAATGCACGCCGAGAATCCCATTGTTTCGCGGGGATATTTGCTGAAAAAGCAGAAAATAATTACAGTTTTAAAGAAAATGTTCCCAAGGACACAAAACTGCGCTTTCATACGAATTTTAACACCACTGAGCCACAAATTCATTTAAAACTCACCCGGTCCTTTTTGTTGACTCCGTTGTGATTATTCCGGGCTTCGCGGTCCCTTTCGCGTTGGGCGTCCTTCGGAGAAGACATGTCGTTCTGCTGTTGCGATGAACTGGGTTCCTGGCGTAGACGCGACTGTGTCTTGTGAAGCGGAGGCTTCTCGTTCACTGGAAAACAACGAATTATAAAAATGAACAAAATAGAAATATTACTAAATTAATAAGTGTATAAGCAAATAGTAGGAAGTCTGGCACTTCCTCTGACTACGAAATATTAATACAGCCAAAAATGGTTCACCCCAAATAATAAAATGCCAGATGATTACTAACTAATTTATTAAATAAAAGAAATAATAAAACAAGTGTTAACAAGGGAAGGCGAGAGAGAACTATAGGGCATTTTTCAAAACTGAGACAAGGAAAAGGGGATTTTCCTAAAGGACTAGGTACAATGGGTCCCGCCGCAATCATCTAATTGTCTGCGCACTCCTCTGTTACAATGCAATTTCGCATATTTTATTGATATTCACTTCGATATTTCAAATCGTCAATGGTTAAATACCAAGGAAATCCTGGGTCATGCAAAAGTCGTCGTCTCAAGATTGGAAATAGAAATAGCCTATAACTAGAACTAACCCTAATCGCCTGCGGTGACCTCAGAGGGAAACGCGCGGGAGATGGCGGGAATCGGTGTCGTTGGCTCTGCTAGCCGAGTTGTGTGTCTCAGCCCTCCCAGGTCAGGTCAACCCTTTATTGATCACATTGGGAGGCCTGGCTCTGTGATAGGGCGGAGCTTATTAGACAGTGGGAGGACAGGGCGGCGAAGCGCGTGGCGGCGCAGGGCTGCCCGTCTGACCCGACCACGAGTTATGGAGGAGTCGCGTGGGATGGAAACAGCCCCAGACACCCCTGACTCAAACTAAGGGAAGTGCTTCTACATAATTGTACTTTACGCTCTATTACATACATAAGCATTCTTGTAATAAACATGCATCTTTTACACTGTTTTCCTATCTTTGTTCTTTGGGGAAAGCTATATTAGCCGTACCTCTGGACCACACAAGGTGCGTAGATCCTGTGGTCAACCCTTGGCATTGCCATAGTGGAAGGTCCGGGACTAATAGCTAATGGTGTCGTCTAGACGCCGCGATACCATACTACAATGAGATAAGGCGGTGTCGCCCTACAAAATCAATTGTAAGTCAAAGAAAAACTCCAAATAGGAATTTTTCCCCCTGAGAAGTGTATAAACTACACAATTCTAAATTGTAAATGGTACTTCGGTACAACCATAGGTGGACGTGTGGTGCTTGCGGTACCTACGTAATTCGGCGTTTGGTTGAAAACAGTAACATGGAATTATAGGGGAGCTTACGCTGCCTACGAGGCACCATTCCGGGGCTTACGCATCAAGCCCCCAAACACTCCCTGTCCAACTATGGGTACAACCGTCTCAATGTTAAGCAAAAACAAAATCGTCTCAATGTTCCCGGATTTTTTTAAACTACACAGTGTATTTTTACTAGACATGATTCACGCCATATTTTGGGCTGGTACAGTCAGCTTACCCCCGGGTTAAGGAGCCCAGAAAATACAGAAGTTAGGAGGGCTTAGACACCATTTTCGGTAAAATCAGCCCAAAGGTCCCAAAAGTTAAAGGGACCGTCAGGGGCCTTTGCAACGTTGGTTCATGTAAAAGATAAAAATCAGCTGATCAAAAAACTATACAACATAGGGTTCAAAATTCTCCGTTTTCGAGAAATATGGCTCCAAAGCATACTTGAGCATCCCACCGCGGGGGTCCATTTTGCGACAGCCCCCCTAATTATAGAAAAGTTCGACATTATGCGACAGGCCTCCTTCTTTAACAAATATGCCGAAAACTTGGCGGAGCTTGACAATGTATGCTCCAAAGTGCCCAAAACCGGCCGACCGTCTGCAGATTGTGCGGATGGCCGCAACGCCTGCATGCATGATGTTTACAAGCCAGTCTAATTTCGAAGTTGTCATTCTAATAGGACGAGATTACTCGGAAAATGAGGAGTTTCCCAGAAAATTTAGCCTATATAATTAGTATAATTTCCACCGTACCCGATGACAATGGAAATGAAAAGGTCCCTGACGGTCCCTTTAAGAGTGGATTCGTAAAATGACGGACACTCCCGAGGTATGATTCCAGCTTGACAAAGTACACAAATCATACACATGTTGTGTCACTTTGTGACAAAACAGCAAAGTGCATTCTTTTCTTTCATTTCTCACCCTCGCCTGGTTATTCACAGAGCATGTCCGTTTGTGAGTCACACTCCGCTTGAATGACCTATTCAAAGCGAGTTCAAAGTACATCCGTTGTTCACAATTTGTGTGAATCACCAATGTGCAACAGATTAAGCAAAGAGTTTCAGCTGTGGGAGTCTATTTTGTAAAAAAGCATGCGATTTCTGATTTCATTTTTTGAGGCCAATAGCAGCAATTAGCATGAGAACATTGTAATAAAAAAATAAAGCGCTTCGGGAACTTCCTTTGAAGCCAGGAATTCAATTGGGAAAAGCAGGAAATGATGTCGAGTGAATAGGTGGTTGGCGATTGGGGCAAATTGTGATTCTCACCCGGGTAAAGGGCTGTTTTTCGGGTGGATTCGCACAAAAAATGTTATTTACGGGGTATATTTTCGCAAAGTGAGCATTTATTCCGCGGTACGGTAGCTCGGTGCGGCAAACGTACCCGTTGTTTACAAAATAAAGTCTGAGTATATTTAGCTCGATGATTTTGGATTCAGTATTCATACTAAAGGGATTCGAGGGAAATCGTATCTTTAAACTGCCCGGGCGGATTATAATGTGATCGGCAAAGGAGAGAAACTGCTTTGAAGAATTGTCACCATATCACTAAATTTCTCATCGTACCTGGCGAGATGAACAAATAGTAGAGCCTGCCCCAAATCTAAAATTCGCAATGGCTATTATCGTTTTCCCCCCACTTTAACGCTTCTTTCGAAAAAAGAACTACCCATTTAGCTGATCACAGTCTGCTCATTCGAGTCGGAATCTGGAAAAACCCCTAACGACGGCAAATATTTGCGCCTGTGTTCTTTCGTTCGCCAAATCGGACCGGAAGGTCATCACTCCGTTCACAAAGCTCTTTTAGGGAGAAATACAGAGTTTTCTTAGCAGCTACTCACAAAAATCGATCCCACAATTCACAAAAATCTAAGTTTTTGATTTAAAAAAAACTGACCGGCTTCTATAAGACTGAGGCTCTCTATCATGACCTTCTCCATGTCATCGCTGCCTCCGGAACATAACTCGGCCTCGACGTAGTAGAGCCCTTTCTGAAAAAGTTAAAAATTAGATGAAGACCGAAGAGTAACAGTACCTGTACGATACTGGGGAGGGAGCCGACGGCCACGCCTGAGGTGTCCAGATCCGACTCGCAAAGGTTGCACTCCCCTCGGAACAAGAAGGCCGTGTGGTTGAACCCTGAAAATGGAAATATGAGAAAGTTGTTTTAAAAAGGAAAAGTTATTATGGGTTTGAGTTGAATATGGCAGTTTTTGATTCCATTAAGTTATTTTTTGTGTTTTCACGGACAGCCATGAGCAAGATTTTATTACACTATTGACACCCGACAAGCGCAAAATAGGGTAGAACCCTCACGAAGTGTGAGATTTATTACAAAAAGAGGTGCGCAATGAATATAAGGCAAACTTTTAGCACATCTGCTCACGAGCGCCGACTGAACAATTTCTATGGCCCGTTTTAGGCTCATCCACCCTAACGTACAAGGTTCGACCTTAACAAGTTTCAAGCAATGTTTTTTTATATATTTGAAACAGTGAAGAACTTGTACCGACACGAGTCGTTGCCAAAATGTTTAAGGTTATTAAGCATGTTGCACGGGATATAGGATAGGCAGGCAACGTACGCAGCCAAAACGGAGAAAGCGTTGGTAAGGACTACAACTGTAACGAAAACCTAAGGTGTTTGCGGTACCTCCGTGATTTTGGTTAAGACGTCACGCAAAACAATGCAGGAGGGGGAAAAGTTACCAAAGTTCAGGTCCAGAAATGTGTAGAACTCAATTTTCCAGCCTGTCATGCCTGTTTTTGTCCCCAATTTCCATTTTCACTACAGAATATAAAATCGTATACGTCAACAATATGTGGACGTAAGGTTCTTCGGGTACCTGGGTGATTCGGCCTTTTGTTGAAAATGGCACCAAAAAATTAACGTTCGTCCGAGGCACCATTTGGAGGGGGCTTACGCATCGAGACCCCCAAACGATCTCTGTAAAGCCATTACGTCAACTTACAAATGACAACAATTTCAGTCTAGCTAGAATCAAAGATTGAAAGGTTGCATCTGTAGGTCCCGCAAAGGGTACCCCGAGAGTATGCAACACCAAGTACAAAAGTACTGCAAGTAAAACGTCCAATAACAGTTTCTGTGAAAACTTTCTTTTCTCATTTCTTTTCAACACAATAACGCCTTTTCTAACTCGGTGAGAGGCATTATTGCAAACTTTGAAGTTTTTTTTCGCCTGTTACTAACTGAATTGTACTCTTTCAACCAATTTCTCCCCCAATATAGTCTTTGTCCGTTCGTTTTCGCAGAGATCCCTTTTTTTCCATTGCGCCGACCCCCGAGTGTCTGCCGCGTGACCGTCGCAGATGTCCTCTCTTTGTCCGCGGCTCGCCTCAGTGGCGCCATTCCGCAATGGAACACATCGCCAGAACGCCCCCCTCAGACCACATTTAAAAGATAGAGCCCGCTCGGCCATTAACTGCAGACGCGCGCGTGCCGAAAACGTCGCAGATGGCTATCGATCTAAGGCGAAAACGACTGATTATACGTAGCGACAAACCTTCCGAGAGATATTCGCGTTTCTCTCAATTTGCTTCGCTGGTTGATAGATTTTGTTAGCTACACATTAATTTCAACCCCTGCGCCTGAATTCTCGTCGTGTTGAGCTATACCCGTGTTAATTATGTTGTTGTCAAGGCAACACTACAATTTTCCATACGAAAATAATAGTTTCCCATGTGTCAACGCGAAATTCGTAGTTTGCAAAAGAAAACTACAACGAAAAAGCGGTCCCCCGGTTCCACGTTAAAATCCCAGTGTAAAAATAAAACCTGCTGGTTTCGAAACACTGGAAACAGGGAAAGTTCCGCCTCACGCGAGGTGTAAGTCACGGGAAGTGCCTGGCAACATTAAGTTGTAGTTTGTAGCACGCCGATATGAATTGGAAAAACCCAGCCCAACTTTTAGCTTCGAACTTTTAAAGGAACCAAGAGGTACTTTTTCGGATTGAAAATGCGACATTTCAATGAAATTATTTTTCCAACACCGCTCCAGAAAACTGTTTTCGTCAGTATACAATTTCCATGAAGATCGAAAAGTCCCTCAGGGTCCCTTTTAAAATTGACTTAATGATAGATCGTTTCACTCCGTATTGATACGTATTTTCATGTCACCCAATCGTTGTTTTTAAGATTTTCTCCCAATAATTCAATTGTTTACATTTTAAAAAATAAAAGTTATATATTCAATTTTGTATAATCCTAATAAAAAAACACCAATCGGGTGTCCATAACGGATCCAATACCGTCATTTAAACAGCGATGGACCCAGTTGGCTGTCACAAAATATCAAAAAACAAAAAACGTCATTTTTGACACTAGTGTAGCATTGAATTTTTTCGCTTTAAACTAAGTGGAAAAATATTAATACCTAGAAATCTGCCGCAGTTAAACTACTAGAATTCAATTCCTCCCGCCGATGTCATTAGTGCCGATAAGGGCAACCGTTTAAATTATTCTACTAATTAAATTAAATTCAGTGTAAGAAAAACAAGAAAAAATCGCAATTTTAAAGATTTCAGCGGGTCTCGGGCCGATCCGATCGCCCATGATTAGGTGACACCAAAAATACACGCCGTATCTGCTGTTGTGTTTGTAGGGGACTACGTCACACCGCACCACTAGCAAGAGCAGCGCGCATTTAAACACTGCGTCGGCGATCGATCGCCGCGCCCCGATTACAGCGGGAAAAACATTCTGGCAAGGCGCCAGCAGCCCTTTTTGTTGACACGGCGGGTCGCAAGGGAAACGGGAGAGAAGGAGATGAATGTGCTGGAAACGCAATGACGTGGAGGGGGAATAGGGAGAAAAAAGAAGAAGGGAAATTGGGTATAAAAAGTGGCCAAATATTGGACCAAAAAAAGGCTTTACAGCTTCAAGGCTATATAACTATTAGACCAGAAGGGAATCATTTTTGGCAGAAAATTAAGAATAAAAAACATATTTTCATAGCAATAAGAGCTTGGTTTTCGATGGGAAATGCAACAGCGCACGGTTTTAGCTTCAGAATGCAAGAGAGGCACAGATTTTGGCAGAACAGGGAGCAAATAGTGAAATACACACATTGTTTTAAGCATAAAATGCACCAAGAGCATGGTTTTTTGTGGGGGAAACGCAAAAAGGGCACTTTTTCGTCAGAAAATGAAAGAGAGGCATGGTTTTCGCTCGAAAACGCAATGAAACACGGTTTTCGGGTGAAAATGCAACAGGGGCACGATTTTTGAGTGAAATTTCAATAAAAGTGTAGTTTTTGTTAGAAAAGCTCCTGTATTCGTTTTGTACAATGTGTTAGGTTATATTTACTGTTTGTTTTGTGTCGTCACTATTTTAAAATAGCTTTTATCTTATTTCTAATAAAAAATAACCAACCGGATTCCTGAAGATATCTCCACACTAAATAGTTCAGTTCATTGCTCGAAAATCTGGCCATGTTGAGTCACTGGGCATTTGCTGGAATCCCGCACCGAGCAGGGTAGAACCGGGCCTGAAAACGGATGGAATTATGAGTGAAATTGGTGGGAAAACGAGAGAAAGTGGAGAAATTTAAAAGTAATAAATAAAACAATGAGCAAACTTAAGCCATATGACTTGAGCAAAAAAACGCAGTTTTGAGAACGATAGGGGCACGATTTTTTGGACAAAAGTGCGATTGGGGCGCCGGTTATGAAAATAAAATGCAAGGGTGGCATATTTTTTTAAACAAAAATATTGCAAAAATATTTTCGTTTTCGTGTCAAATTAAGGAGAAATAGTTTTAGAGTGAAAAAAACTGCTGAGAAAAAAAAAACAGAATAGGGTTCTGGGGTGAACTGCAATAAATTCATTTTTTTTAGTGGATTTGAAGCTCAATTTCAGCATTCAAAAGCTAATTCGACATGATATGGTAACAAAATTGAATTTAAATGTATTATATTACATGCAAAACAACTGAAAGAGAGATTTCGCATAAATTATTACCAATTTATACACCAACGCAAAAGAAAAGTACTGAGCATAGCAAAAAAAAATCGAATCAAAATGCCCGGCAGGTGTTCATTCAAGCCTATTGGTGCGAGAAATTGGTATGTTTTTAGCATTTTTGTGTAAGGTTTGGATTTTTGACTTGTTTTGGTAGAAATACGACAAATCTGGTACAAAACTGTTTGAAATACGAAAATACTATTTTTTCAAATTTTTGAGTTCTTTTGGAATTTCAGAATAAACTAAGATGAGTAGGGATGTTGAATAATATCCATTTATGGAAATTTATCGAGTGTAGATGGGGGAAAACAAGAAAAAAACAGAAAATGTAAATAAATAGCTATTTACGTTGCATTTTCAAAAAATAAACAAGTTTTCCGTAATCTGCGACCTCGATTTGCCCCGAGTACCGAAAATTGAGCGAAAAACTCGACTTTTTTCGGGGGTCGCGGTGGCCGACCCCTCGATTTCAAATTCAGACTGGACGGGGAACTGCGAAATGAGCTCGGCGGCAGCGGCAGAGAAGCGAGAGACCGGCGGCGAGAGAGCGTGCGGCGAGAGGGGCAGAGACGCAGACAGGAGAGGGACCGAACAACGAACCAACGATCCCAGTCTCTGTACCCTGAGGGGGGAGGCGAAAGGAAAGGAAGGGAGAGGGCAAGGGGAGTGGAGAGAGGGAGAGTGAGAGAGAGAGAGAGAGAGAGAGAGAGAGAGAGAGAGAAGGAAAGAGAGGGAGCGAGGGAGAATTCAAGAAGGAATTATACAGATGTTGGAGAACACGAGATATGTGGATGTTCGAGAGGGAAAGGGGGAGTGCAGAGAGAGAGAGATAGAGAGAGAGAGAGAGAGAGAGAGAGAGAGAGAGAGAGAATTCTTCTCCGAACTCAATCACCCCTCCTAAAAAACGCTTAGCAACTACGTTTCAACCCCCAAAAACATGCACTGGCTGCACTTTCTAGCAAAAACATCCTTCCGCCGTTCTTCTTGCAATCTTTTGGACGAAAGACGTTTTTCTATCTTGAGAATACCCGAATAACGTAGAAATGACAGAATTTACAACATTTGTTAGTTTTCTCATAACAGTGCAAGGGGAATGGTCTGTGAAGCGAATTCCGATCTTTGAAGTGAATTCTTGACAAACGTGAGTTAAAAACCACGTAGGCTTTTGACGATTTGAGAGAGGGTTTGCTTTTAAGTTCATGTACATCGTAAGACAACGAATAATTACACACTTTTCATCTATTTCTTGGGCTGTTTTTGGAACAAGCATTTCGTTATGAGTGACCAGATTCACATTAAGTTTATTTCCTATCCGAAAATATTCCTGACGGTCCCACTAAAAGCAAAATTCGGCACTTCTTTCTCCAGCTCTGCAGTCTGGATAACAAAACAAAACTGTTACCCGAAAGCATATAATGCAAGTATAGCTGCCGCCAAACTGGAATCATGCCAATTAAATTAGAATGTTCCACTCATGTTCTGTTGTTATGGATATTCGTAGTCTAATCTTTCATTGACAGAGCATGCTTTGCATGTCTTCGTAATTAGCTTATGATTTCCGTTTGGCGACAGCTATAATTGGTACTCTTGGAAGGGTATGCACTTATCAAGTGATTATGAACTGAAAAGAGTGTTTCCTTTACAGCTGAAAGTGCTAAACATGTGATTCGTGAAGTTGTTTCTTGCTCGGTTAACTCTCCAGTTAAGTCTTTGGTTGAAAAATATACTAGTGGACGTATAGTTTTCTTTCCAGCGATATCCATGTCCTGAAGCACATTTGACACCCTTCCTCATGGTATTTGAATAGCAATTACTTGGGGAATAAAGTAGGTTACGCAAACAGAGCCACGTGGCATTGGTAATGCCAATGGCAGTGGGTGCGCGGTCTAGACGGGCGCCGGGTCAGCGCGCTTCCTTTTATTAGTCTCTTGGCGGACGTGGGAAGCGTATGGTCCGAGTAGCCTCCATATGCTAGGGGTGTAAGCCGGAAGAATGTCATTGATGCAAAACAAGAGTTTCAATGCGAAGGGACCTTGCCGGTCTTATTAACAGAGTACAACGGTCCAACGGTGCTTCCACAAAACAACGTATTTCAAGTATGATGTGAATAGAAAGAAAAACACCGACCGTGATTTTCGGTTGAGGGTTTCGCGCCACGCGGAATTTCTTTCTAGGGGAGACTTGCGCCACACGTCGCACCTGTATTTTTTTTTTGGGGGGGATGGAGCGAAACGAACCCCACGGGACTTGTTCACGTGTGGACGACATAGTTGGACCTGAGGTGCTTCCGGTATCAGGTAATACGGCGCTTGGTTGAAAATCTTAAATAAAGGGGGGCTTACGTTGGCTCCTAGGTCCCATTTGGGGCACATACGCATGAGCCCCCCAAACGTTCCCTGCCCAGTCATGGTGGACGAAGATGTTTTGGAATCAACAACAGAGACATGACAATCACCTAGCGGAAAATAAAATTCCGATAGTTCAGTACATCGACTGAAAGGATCAAAGTTATATTTCAAGTCCTGAGGAGTTAGGGTGTTCTTTTAGGAAATTGAGCATTTGGGCAGCGAATGGATATTTTACCCATCGGTGGACGTGAAGGGACGGCGGTACCTACATAGAGCTGTCGCCAAACGAGCATCCTGCCAAAAACGGGCTTAATGCAACAGCCGTGCGATACTCAGGCGGAAATAGTGTGCGAAAAGCGTAGACCCAGAGAAAAAGCAGTTTTTACTAGCCGGCGCCCGTTTGGCGACAACTATAACTCCAAGTTTGCGTGAAAACGGCGAAGAAAACGGTTAAATGGGGGGGGGGGGGGGGGGTTTATTTGCTTCGAGGCACCGATTAGGGTGGGCTTACGCATCGAGCCCCCAAACGTTCCCAGTCCAGCCACAATTTCCATTTCGGTGAACTACTCGCCATTTGCCAAAACTTCTCCGTACTTTAATAAAAGGGAATCCCCTCTTATACACTTCTCTTATGGTCTCTGTGTGTTTGTGTGTGTGGTGTCCCAGGGTGAAATTGCGCTGGGTCCGTCACGTGTCTGCGTCTCTCCATTTCCTCTGCACTCTCTCTCTCTCTCTTACGGGTTCTAACTCCACGTAAATGTTACGGAAACATTAAGGAATTTGGCCATTTCCACTGTTCTTTTCGGGGGCGCAGCCCTCGGCGAGCGGCCGGAGGCCGCGAGCAGCCAGAATATTCAGGACCGCCGCAGGCGGGCCGGAATATTCTGGTTGATCAACAATTCAAGCGAGCTTGTCGACGTTTGCTTTCTAAACGTCTATAAATGGTAAAGAGGAATTATTCAATGCAAAGAAGTTGTTTGAATTTGTAAGGTCTGAATAAAATTTCGAGCCAATTTCTAGCGTTGACCCTGTGAAAATTCGCATTTTTCCCGCTATGTAGCCGTTCGATAAGGATCCGTCGGTCCCTCGGATTAGGTAAGATCGTTCCACTGGCAGGTGTCATGTGCGTCACAACCTAATCATTGTGACCCCAATTGACGCGGGGATATTGGCCTCGCGGGGTCAAAAGATGAGGGCGGTTGGACAGGAAATTGAGGCCTTTAACTGGTTTTTTTTCTTTGAGAGCGTTTCGTTATACGAGAAACCCCTTAGTTTCTGAGGAAATTACGGATTTTGGTAAAGGAAGCTACCCTTTTCGGAAGAAACACAGGAAATATAGGACAATGAGAAGGCTTTTCTTCGTTACAAAACGGGGGACCAGGGAAAATCCACCATTTTTGTAATCTTTCGATCTTCGATCTCTTCGGAAGTAAAAACGTGTTTACAGCTCTTTCTTGATCGTTTTGTAGTATTCCCCACTCCTCCGATCGCATAAAAAGCACAGAACGACGCGTAAGTGGAAAAACTCTCAAAAAGGGAAGAAACTTCACCGGAATTTGCAGCAACCGTCGTTTAATTGGCGAAAAGTGCAATTTTCAGTGTGTAAGTAGTTGGTCCCTCGAATGTGTTGATGCAAAAGCGGCCGGCGCCCAGCCACACGCCCCTTCCCCACGCGATAGCTTATGGGGGTCGGCTGCGGCGGCGGCAAAAGGGAACACCGTGACACTCGGGGGATTAGTTTCCTGGCTATTTTGAGAGGGAATCTCTTGACGAGATGGAGATAACATCCTTGGAGGACCAGCTGGCCGTTTTCACTGTCTGTGTCGTGGTTTTTGAACATTTTCGAGTTAGATTGGTGGATATTTCTGGGCAATGGGAATGTTTTTAAGAAGATAGGCATCAAATCACAGCTATGGAAAAAGAACACCGGTTAATTACAACAAATTCGTTTCAGGCAAGCAAATTGCCAAGGAATGATTCAAAATCACCCGATTTCAATGGGGTTTACGATGTTTCAACCCAAAAAGAGTATTTCCAAAAAAGAAATTAGCCTGAAAGCATTAATTTTTTGACGATGGGAATCATGAGCTAACGTTTGAGTTCGAGTTCGATGAATATTAACCAAACTAGGACATTTCCCAGGTGAATACGGTTGTAACATGGCACCAAAGTACATACAACCAAAACTAAATAAGAATGTTCCAGCCCACCCAACAAAATAAGATTTGAAAACAATAAATGCCAAGATTTGAAAACAATAAATGGATAGTTTTCTATGGGATTTCAAACCCGCTACGCTTTCTCACGCGGTTTATTCCCACGACGATAGCTTTTTCGAGACTTTTTCCCTGCTGTGACTAAGTGTTCATAAACACACAATTATTGGAAACACGAAACACGAGCCTATAAAATGTATTGACAAAAATTTGTTGTTGTATAGACCCTAAATTTTAGGGGGCATTTTATACAAAACTACAAAACGCCTGCACTTTGTGCCATTATTCCAGGATGAACCAACGATCTTTTTTTTTTTCAAAGATAACCCTTCCTTACAACAAAGAAACCTGGTTTCTAGAGTTAAAACTATATCCGCTAGTATTTGAAAACACAGCCAATGTTCCGAACATACTCAAAACATATTATCACCCTGTCTTAGAAAGGTTTCTTTTTGAAATCGCGGCATTATCCTCGTCATATCGGAACCAATTCAAAACACAGAAGCGTTTTTTCATTTCGTAACATCGGTATCAGATGAACTCCAAAACAATAAACACATTCATTTCTATTAATATAATTCAACGTGCTTCTTGTTTATCGGTAATTAAGGTATTAAGACAGCCTGGATACTTGGCGAAAAAGTTTCGTTTCAGCTGCCCTCGTGGGATTGTAAACCTCGCGGGAAACACAACGGGTTCGAATCCTCGTGGGAGGAACTCCTCGGTCAATTGTGGTTCATTTTTGAGTTAGGTTGTAGTTTTTAAGAGAAACCAACCCCGACCCATTCATCGAACTGAAAACGCCAGCATCAGTCATTAATCTCCAACGCCGTGTCCTTCACAGTTATCTCTGGTAATTGGTCAAAAACTGGAAAGGCGCCAAGCGCAGCGGTTATGAAATAGCAGTGGGAATAATATTCGAGAATCCCCTCGCAGAGGAAATGGGGCGATTTGGCGCCTGTAGGTCGTCGACGACTGTCATCGCTCTAATTGAACCAAAGAACACAGAAAATTATCAACGACGGGGTTTGCGAGACGAGACGATAATCCATACTCGGTTACCAGAAGTAATCTTTGAGACTCACATTCTTGTATAACATGAAAAACTGAGACTCCGTGTTCATTAAACAATTTTCTTCTAATCCATTTTTAAGGAAGCAGGGTAAAAACATGAAAAACAACAGTTCACTCATGTTTATTCAGCAGTTGGCAGTTTGGCCATTTAATCGAACTTCCGTAAAATGAGTACCAGTGTTACCATGGCTGGACAAGGGGCGTTTGGGGGGCTTGATACGCAAGTCCCCCAAATGGTGCTTTAGAAGCAACGTGAGCCCCCATTAATTTGTAGTCACTATTTCCAACCAAACGCCGAATTACGTAGGTACTGCAAGGGCCTCACGCCCAGCTATGAGTGTTACTGAACCAAAAGACTGCGAATCGGTAATTCTACTTTAAAGATCTATGGATGTTGGAGTGTTGGCCACTTCAAGAATGTTCCACAGAGAAGTATCTAACCTGATTCAAGGACCTCACATTAAAGGTTTGTAGTTTGAGCCACGTTAAAGGACTGTATCGGTCACTTTAATGGTCTATTTCAAGCCATATCAAAGAACTGACCGTATCCTTTAAGTCACTTTGATATCGATTAAGAAGCTTTAAAGTTTTCCGATTTACATTAACGTGGAAACCCTCTGACGGCCCCATTGAAAGATTGAATGCGTCATTTTATAAGTTTATTCCAAATTGGACAGATCTGGGTTCTTCCTAAGATAAAGGACCATTTTACCAACAGTATGACATCTCTAGACGATGGTGTGATTCCAATAAGACAGGCTTTCTATGCACTTTAAAGGTCTGCTTTGTTATCAGATTAAAGGACTATTTATACGCTCCGTTTAATGTAGTGTGTAACGAATGATGATGACAAGAAGACTACAGTACACTTCCAAGAAGACTGTTTCTCCAAAGAATCATTCGCTTCTTTCTCCGCTGTGAGACCCAAAACCAAAGGTCGCCGCCGAAAAAATGGGTTAAAAATGAAGAAAAAAGTAGGGAAATTCGAATGTCCCCCTGGTGAGAGAGCACGCCAAGGGAGAGAGTCGAGGGAGCGGAGCGGCGAGAGAGCGGCGGCAGGGCGGAGACGCAGACGGCATACGTCATGCTCCCACGCTGCCAGACCCGCCACAATCTGGATCGATCGCTCTGGGGTGCACCCGCACGGGACGCGCCCAACACAAGGGGGACTGACAATAGGTGAGGGGAGAAAAGGGAACGAAAAAGTTGGAAAAAGGCAAAAATACGAATGAAGCAACTAGGAATAGATAAAAAATATTGTAGAAATCAAGGCAAAAGATAGAAAAATAAAAATGAAAACTAATTTTAGAATGATTCTAGATGGAAATGTCTGGAAAACAAAGAAACGTGGTTTTTCTCTCTCTCTCTCTCGAAATTGGGGATTGAGATACCATGCATGTATTTTTTATGTATTTCTTTTCATTTGTTAGAATTTCAATTGTATAATCAGGTAATTTCATAATTTCCGATATTATGACGCGTTTTTGCTTTAAAAATTGTTGGCAGCTGGTTGTCGCGAAATTTGTAGCTTCTCTTAGTTAGATAAACTAAAAAATAACAAAAATGAGCTTTACGAGAACACATTTTTCATACAAAACTCGTTTATCTCTATAATTTCATCACGCTGACATAAAAATGACCTTCTAGCCTTCCCATCGCATTTTGAAGGGCGGAGCAACACGGACGGCGCAAATACGCATCGCGGCGCGCGTAAGGCATCCAAAGCCGTGTCTCCGAAGTGATCCTACAACGACTTTAAGCGATATATTCGAATTCTACGTCCATAAGCCAAAAATACCAAAAACTTGGCATAAAGCCCGTGAGCACACTCTATTTTACACGAAAATCAGTCGGATTAGTGAAATCTGTCTTCGGAAAAGGTCTCACAGCGATTAAGTTGACAAAATGCCAGTAATTGAGGAAGAGGCGGGGTTTGAGTCAGCGCAAGGACAAGAAATCACAATGTTCGAATAAAAATGAGCTTTAAAAAATGTCCACAATATGCGGGTTGCCTTCAAAACAGAAAATATTACGAAATTCCATCAGAAAAACGCATAAGACTGTCAAAATACACAATAATGTCTCACTAGTGTCAAAAAGTTTGACAATAATAGATATTTAAACACAGTTAACACCTTTTTCATCCTTTTGACCGTACGCAGCCGATTTACAAAGAAAAACAACGGAAAATGTGAAACTCTGCGTGCCAGCCGGCTGTGGATAAAGTATTGCACCAATTTAACAAAATACATTATTTTACGGTAGAAATCATGTGATAAACACGGAAGATACGAATTATTCTGAACCAGAACCACTTTAACAGTAAGAAATGAAAGATCCGCCGAATTTCACGCAAAATCAGTGTAAAACGACAATTTCTCGCGTTTATAACATATTCCAACTGATTTTATTCATTTTTAACAATTAAAAATAACAAAAAAAGGGGAAAAGACAAAAAAATAACGCTGAAAGGCAGAAACGAACGGAAGGGAAAACGCCAGAAATGATTTGGCAAATTGCCAATTCACCCTACCGTACCTTTTCGCAGTGGTCCAAAATTTTGGCAATGGAGCGCACTTTTACCACTTGGCTTTTGATGTTCACACTTTCGTCCATTTTGCTACTCTTTCGGGCCATAAACAATCCAAAAGGGACGTTTTTTTCGGTCCCGCCCTCGCCCGCGGACCCTAAAGCATTTGATCCGCGGACACAAAGAACGATCACGCGCGGTTTGCGGATTTGAACCCGTATGGAGTCAGATATGGTTTGCGATAACGCCCGCACGGCGTCCTCTCTTATCACACCAAGGGGTGTTTTGTTCCAAACAAGTCAGAAAATCATTTTTGTACAACAAAAAAACGTATTCCTACTGATAAAACGAAGGGAAGCCCTTGAAATTGTACCCTAGCGCGAATTTAAAGGTCTAAACTGTGCACTATAGTACCTTTGAGTTAATTTAAATGTCTAATAACAAACATTCCTGGAAATTCATTTAAATAATACAATCGCCGTGCCCGATATTGAATTAATCATTTGGTCCCGCACGGAAAATCTCCTCTACTGCGCGCTACATTTGCAATTGATACGTATTTCTGCACCATTTTTGTGTAAGACTGTTCATTTTGCGACAAAAAATCGATTGCTGTTACGAAATACGTGAAATTTA
>OZ059906.1:26352013-26457013 GCA_964057215.1 Oscheius myriophilus | reverse complement strand
TGTTGGATTTTTGTCCGCAGGCGCCCATATGATTTTGATTTTTTCTGCTCTTTTTACAAAGAAATTTACAAAAATGAAAAAAAAGCTGTAATTAATTTCTACGAGATTTGTTCATTAGGTGGTCATTTAAATTGTGGTGCTTTTTTGTACGTAAATTGACGTTATTGGTGTTTTTCATAATTTTGAAACATTAAAACTTTTAATTTTTCGATGTACATTTGCAGAATTTTATCCTTGCCGGCTTTTAAAAATAAAGTACTTTTTTCAAATATCCCAAACAGTCAAATATCCCAAACAGTTTTCGCGCTCTATTGCGAAAAATTGAAAATGGTAATTTAATCGTGTATTTTTACAATTTTCGCGCTTGTTTTAGTGTCCCAAATACTAGGGAAAAAATTAGAATTTAAAATTATTGAAATGTTATCAAAATATTTTTTTAAGACCATCTGTGCACATTTTAGACAAGCCGGGCCCACCCACAAAGCAAAAAACAATTTCGATTTCAAATTTAAATTTAAACTATCATTTTATAAAATTTATATCACTCACTCGGCGAAGAATTCCCAGAAGAATGTGAATCGGAAGACGATTGATTTTAGACATTTCAATGAATATACAACAGTAGAAAAAAATATATTTTTAAATAGTCTTAATCTGTCACTAAAAAGCCAAATCACACTCGCTTCTCTGGGTCTCGCACACTCTTATGTCAATCGATAGTGCGTAGACCACCCACGCAGTTATTTATCAGCACCGAAATTATATTTTAAAAATATGTTTTTATTTTCCTTTTTTTCCCATTTTTCTTCCCTTTTTTTGTTGGAAATTTTATGCAGCACGCGTTGAAAAACCAACGTGCGTGCGCCTGCCTTGTCGGTGTATTGCCTTGTCTTTTCTGTTGGCCCCATTATTCCAGTTTCATGAAATTTTAAACGGTATTTCAAACTAATTTTGTTTTCAGAAATATACATTTTCTCATAATATCAACCAATTATCATAACGAACCGAAATAAATTTTTCCATTGGCGGACAAAAAAGTAGGGTGATATGAGAATTTACGTGAGAACACACGCTCACACACTCACACTCACACTCACACTCACACTCACACTCACACTCACACTCACACTCACACTCACACTCACACTCACACTCACACTCACACTCACACTCACACTCACACTCACACTCACACTCACACTCACACTCACACTCACACTCACACTCACACTCACACTCACACTCACACTCACACTCACACTCACACTCACACTCACACTCACACTCACACTCACACTCACACTCACACTCACACTCACACTCACACTCACACTCACACTCACACTCACACTCACACTCACACTCACACTCACACTCACACTCACACTCACACTCACACTCACACTCACACTCACACTCACACTCACACTCACACTCACACTCACACTCACACTCACACTCACACTCACACTCACACTCACACTCACACTCACACTCACACTCACACTCACACTCACACTCACACTCACACTCACACTCACACTCACACTCACACTCACACTCACACTCACACTCACACTCACACTCACACTCACACTCACACTCACACTCACACTCACACTCACACTCCCACTCACACTCACACGCACACTCACACTCACACTCACACTCACACTCACACTCACACTCACACTCACACTCACACTCACACTCACACTCACACTCACACTCACACTCACACTCACACTCACACTCACACTCACACTCACACTCACACTCACACTCACACTCACACTCACACTCACACTCACACTCATACTCATACTCACACATACACTCATACTCATACTCACACATACACGCACTCACACAATTATTTTTCTTTCAGGGGGAGAACAGACGTTTTCGGCTGTCAACAATATTTCCGAGATTGCCTTTGAACTCAAAATTGCAATTTCTATACAACAAAAGCACTACCCTATCGTGTTCAAGAAATTTGAATTCCGTTTTCCCCGAACTGCCTCTAATTCACCCTGCATGAAGAAGAAGAGTTGTTCGTCATTTCGGTGAGTGGAAAAAATCTTCCAAATTAAAAAAAAATATTGTGTTTAGCACATCGACATGAGGCTGCGCTCCAACAAGCGATGGATACTCTTTCCTTACACATTGGCACAAATTTGCAACCATGATTTTCAACGAGTTGGGAAGCTTGTTTTTATGTGTACGGGGCATGCCGATCGAAGGGGCGGCTGCCTATGGAAGAAGCTGACAGACGGGTCGCCGGAGGACGCGCTCTTTAAGTGTGCTTCGGCTGCACCTTTTTATTTTATAGTAGATGTTTTATATGAATATATATAACCTACTCTTTTATTATTTAAAGTGCATTTGGGAGTGTTTATTCAAAATACGTCTTTAGCCCGAGTTTATTTTGTACACTAGAACTTGATCTTAGAGGGTGTCCTAAAGGTCTCTCTCAATCTCTATATATGATAGGAATTGAAGAAGATTACCAGATGATTGGAATTGAAGAACATTGCACTGCGTGAATACTTGGAGTTCCCTGGAGTGATATGGTTTTGGATCTACCAAGAGTACCAACTTTCGAACATTGTTGATCTTCAATTCCCTCAGTTTGTTCACGTTTGTTTTTTGAGGTCGTTAATAAAATCTGTGAAATCTACGATTTCTGCGTGGCCATTCTGAGAGAGAGTGAGAGCACTAGAGAGTGACGTTATGGTGCATCGGCCGGGAATCGAACCCGGGCCGTCCGCTTGGCAGGCGAGCATTCTACCACGGAATCATCGTGTCGAGGCCTTGTTAAATAAATCGATAATTGATTTGAGAAAGGATAGAGACAGAGAACTGAGACAGAGACATTTACTTTTACAACAGATACTGTTTGATAAAGAAACACAAAAAATATCGGTTTATTTCATCGCTTCTGGCTTCTTCTTGCAAACATATTTATGAACCTTGAGAGCGCATTTAGCAGTCAACCAGCGGAGAGTTGTAGCTTCCTAAAAGTGTGAAATATTTCAAAAGACTTTTTGAATTACCTGAACAACGCATGACTTTTTGCCAGGATTTGAATCCCAGGCGAAAAAATCGACAGGACTCCCGTCTGACCACTTCCAAGTTCCGTTTTTACGACGGAGGCCAAGCCAAGTGAAATCTGGGGCTGTTGATTTGGGAAAATAGAGGCCTGAATATGAAAGGTGTATCTTTCGTACATATCTCTCTCTCTCTCTCTCTCTCTCTCTCTCTCTCTCTTTCTCTCTCTCTCTCTCTCTCTCTCTCTGAAGAGAGTTTAAGGTTAAGGTTAAGGTTAAGGTTAAGGTTAAGGTTAAGGTTAAGGTTAAGGTTAAGGTTAAGGTTAAGGTTAAGGTTAAGGTTAAGGTTAAGGTTAAGGTTAAGGTTAAGGTTAAGGTTAAGGTTAAGGTTAAGGTTAAGGTTAAGGTTAAGGTTAAGGTTAAGGTTAAGGTTAAGGTTAAGGTTAAAGGGACCGTGAGGGGCCTTTTGCAAGTTTATTTTATTTGATTATTCATAATTTATTATTTCAGGATTCCATAACCATTTTTTATGCACGTATCCGATGAAAAAGTATTTTAATGATGAATATGTGAAGAATTTTGTTCCAACGGCTTTCAGCCAACGGGCCATACGCAGAGCCGACGTCGCGGTGTTTACAGGAAAGTGTGCGCAAATCGGCAAGCTGGCACTTTGCCAAAATTTTCTTTGCGGTTTTTCAAATCCGATTTAAAATATGCTCTAAAATGTGTATTTTAATCGTTTTTCGGTTTTTACACTATTTAAAATAATCACACGCTAAATAACTGCCGTAAAATATATGAAAATGCATAAAAATATAGCTGGTAGCCGAGTGGGCTGTGGAAAAAGGTCTCAGCGGTGTTTCTCGTTCTGTCTGCGTCTCTCAGCGAGAGGTTCGATCCTCGCAGCCAAATCAATTCAACAAATTCCAAAGGAGTAGTCGCGGGCAATCGTAGTCACAGGTAGTGCCGCGTTGGTTTATATTACCGTGGGGGTACTGTAGCATAAAAAGGCCCCTGGCAATCCCTTTAAGGTTAAGGTTAAAGGTTAAAGGCAGAGGCCCATAACAATGAAAATGGACCTGTCCATAGCGTAGCGTAAGCGAGAGAGTGTCATTTTCAATGGTGAAATGCAGAGAGTTTTATGATCAGCATGGACGGTCCCCCCGTGAGCCTCTGCCTTTAAGGTTAAGGTTGAGGTTAAGGTTAAAGGGACAGTCAGGCGGGTTTTACAACATTGGCTCATCTAAGAAAGAAAAATTCGCTGATCAAGAAAATGTATATGACTATGGGTCGGAAATGTACCGTTTTCGATAGACCTGCCTTCAAAGTGTCCAAAAACGGCCGACCATCCGCAGATTGTGCGGATGGCCAGTACGCCCTGCGTGTCCGGTATTTACAGGGGATGCTAATGAACCGAATTCATTCTAATTGACTGAGATAGCTGTGAAAATGAGGAGGGTGCGAGACAATTTTGCATAGTTAATTCGCATAATTTCCGACCGTATCCGATCGAAAATGAAATGAAAAGGCCCCTTACTGCCCCTTTAAGATTAGGGTGAAGGCTAAGGCTAAGGCTAAGGTACCTCTAATCCAGATATTCTCCTCCTCTGAGTGAACAGAAGCAATGTGTCCATCATTCCTCCTACAAGTATCTTCAGCAGCCGCGTAGGTTTCCCAATGGCCCGTCTGAATAAAACAAAAACCAATAAAACTAGAAATTTTCCTACAAAGTAGCAACTTTCCGTTTTGTTAAAGTACTTCCATGCTGTTTTACAAGGAGCTTGACACGCAGAGCAAAGAAAGAGCGAGACGAGAATGTGGATAACCGAGCGCATCTGGCTGAAAATGCCCCCAGGGACTTTGGGAAGGAGGGGTGAAAGATTGGGAAAAGATATCGAAGAGGTTAAAATCTCATCGTTTATTAAGAAAATCTCATGAACTTATGAACCTAAGGCACAATTGTCTAAACCCGTTTGTCTTTAAGCTCCTTAGGCATTTAAGGCCTCTTCTTCCGGTTTCGGGCTTGGCTCCTTCCGGCGTCTGATGATGCTGATAACGGAAAACACACAGAAAACTACTCCGACCACAGCGAAGTAGGCAGCGTAGACAACAAACTGAAAATAGGGTTTGAATAAGGTAGGCTAGCCCGTTAGCCCGTTAACCCGTGAGCCTATTAGCCTGCGAGCCCGTGAGCTAGTGACGCTGTTAGCCCGTGTACCCGTTAGCCCGTGAGCCAGTGATGCTATGAGTCCGTGATCCCGTGAGTCGGATTGCCCGTGAGTCCGTGAGTCCGGGGCCAGTGAGCCCGTGATCCCACGAGTCCGTGAGCCCCTGAGCCCATAAGTCCTTGGGCCCGTGACCCAGTGAGCCAGGTAACCAATGAGCCCTTAACTCGTGATCCCAAAAGTGTGTGAGTCCGTGGGCTCGTGAGTTCGTGAGCCTGTTAGCGCTTTTAGTCCGTGGAAACGTGAGCCAGTGAACCCGTGAGTATGTGAACCCATGAGCCCGTTAGCCCGTTAGCCCGTGAGTCGTGAGCCCTTAGCCTATGAGCCCGTGAGCAAGTGAACCCATGAGCCCGTGAGCTCGTGAGGCCGTGAACCCGTGAACCCGTTAGCCCCTGAGCCCTTAGCTCATTCTTACCTGTTCCCTAATGGGCAAATTGAATCCATGAGAGTCAGCAACAGCAAAAAGCAATCCAGTTTGCAACAGAACTGCCACAAAAGTATTAGCTCCAAAAACAAGTCCATAATTTGCAGTAGTCAACGATGATGCAATGTTGGCGCTAAAATGTACAATTTTGAAATGTACAGTATGCCAAACCTGGCAGCCGCAATTAGCATATGGTAGGTAGACGAGCAAGCCACGTAGCCAGCATAGCCAACAACCACTTTTGTAGCCTGAACTTGGGATTACTGTAGGTAGTATGGGTTACGGTACCTGGGAAAGGTAGCCGAGGATGATTGCGATGAGGAAAGACGAGGCGCACAGGGTGGCTGTACCGTACTTGGCCCAATCGAGGGAGAGGTACTGTATGGAAAAGGAGAGGATAGCTCCTGGAATACGGTAGGTTGGAGGGGTTACGGTAGGTCACTCACTCACTCACTCACTCACTCACTCACTCACTCACTCACTCACTCACTCACTCACTCACTCACTCACTCACTCACTCACTTACTCACTCACTCACTCACTCACTCACTCACTCACTCACTCACTCACTCACTCACTCACTCACTCACTCACTCACTCACTCACTCACTCACTCACTCACTCACTCACTCACTCTCTCTCTGCGTCTGTCTGTCTGTCTCGCTCTCCTTACCCATTAATGTATTAGCAAACTCTGCCCATCCATTCTGAACCTTGGTGGTGCCAGCCTCCATCTCCATCCACAGGGTCTGCATGTAGTTGTACACCTGGTACATTCCGCAGCTGGCCAGTGCCCACCAGATGGACCATTTCAACACAAGGTGGTTCTCTTTGTAGATTTTGAAGGCCTTCAGAGATTGAGAGACGTACTCCTTCACGCCGTGAGACAGTTTTGTGCGTTCGAATTCGGCACGCCTGAACAATAGCTCAACTTTTATTTTTCTGGTGTTAAAAACTCACGTAATGGGCTCCTCAGTATCGGAGACACCAACGTGGTCAGCCCTCTGTTTTGGGATTCCAGGGAGGCAGAGAGCAATGAAGAAAGTGATAGTGACCGCTGCGAGAGATATCTAGAAAACGCTCTGTCTCTGTCTCTGTCTCTGTCTCTGTCTCTGTCTCTGTCTCTGTCTCTGTCCCTGTCTCTGTCTCTGTCTCTGTCTCTGTCTCTGTCTCTGTCTCTGTCTCTGTCTCTGTCTCTGTCTCTGTCTCTGTCTCTGTCTCTGTCTCTGTCCCTGTCTCTGTCTCTGTCCCTGTCTCTGTCTCTGTCTCTGTCTCTGTCTCTGTCTCTGTCTCTGTCCCTGTCTCTGTCTCTGTCTCTGTCTCTGTCTCTGTCTCTGTCTCTGTCTCTGTCTCTGTCTCTGTCTCTGTCTCTGTCCCTGTCCCTGTCTCTGTCTCTGTCTCTATCTCTGTCCCTGTCCCTGTCCCTGTTTCTGTCTCTGTCTCTGTCTCTGTCTCTGTCTCTGTCCCTGTCTCTGTCTCTGTCTCTGTCCCTGTCTCTGTCTCTGTCTCTGTCTCTGTCTCTGTCTCTGTCTCTGTCTCTGTCTCTGTCTCTGTCTCTGTCTCTGTCTCTGTCTCTGTCTCTGTCTCTGTCTCTGTCTCTGTCTCTGTCTCTGTCTCTGTCCCTGTGTCTCTGTCTCTGTCTCTGTCCCTGTCTCTGTCTCTGTCTCTGTCTCTGTCTCTGTCTCTGTCTCTGTCTCTGTCTCTGTCTCTGTCTCTGTCTCTGTCTCTGTCTCTGTCTCTGTCTCTGTCTCTGTCTCTGTCCCTGTCCCTGTCTCTGTCTCTGTCTCTGTCTCTGTCTCTGTCTCTGTCTCTGTCTCTGTCTCTGTCTCTGTCTCTGTCCCTGTCCCTGTCTCTGTCTCTGTCTCTGTCTCTGTCTCTGTCTCTGTCTCTGTCTCTGTCTCTGTCCCTGTCTTTGTCTTTGTCTCTGTCTCTGTCCCTGTCTCTGTCTCTGTCTCTGTCTCTGTCTCTGTCCCTGTCTCTGTCTCTGTCTCTGTCTCTGTCTCTGTCTCTGTCTCTGTCTCTGTCTCTGTCTCTGTCTCTGTCTCTGTCTCTGTCCCTGTCTCTGTCTCTGTCCCTGTCTCTGTCTCTGTCTCTGTCTCTGTCTCTGTCTCTGTCTCTGTCCCTGTCTCTGTCTCTGTCTCTGTCTCTGTCCCTGTCTCTGTCTCTGTCTCTGTCTCTGTCTCTGTCTCTGTCTCTGTCCCTGTCCCTGTCTCTGTCTCTGTCTCTGTCTCTGTCCCTGTCCCTGTCCCTGTCCCTGTTTCTGTCTCTGTCTCTGTCTCTGTCTCTGTCTCTGTCTCTGTCTCTGTCTCTGTCTCTGTCTCTGTCTCTGTCTCTGTCTCTGTCTCTGTCTCTGTCTCTGTCTCTGTCTCTGTCTCTGTCTCTGTCTCTGTCTCTGTCTCTGTCTCTGTCTCTGTCTCTGTCTCTGTCTCTGTCTCTGTCTCTGTCTCTGTCTCTGTCTCTGTCTCTGTCTCTGTCTCTGTCTCTGTCTCTGTCTCTGTCTCTGTCTCTGTCTCTGTCTCTGTCTCTGTCTCTGTCCCTGTGTCTCTGTCTCTGTCTCTGTCCCTGTCCCTGTCTCTGTCTCTGTCTCTGTCTCTGTCTCTGTCTCTGTCTCTGTCTCTGTCTATGTCTCTGTCCCTGTCCCTGTCTCTGTCTCTGTCTCTGTCTCTGTCTCTGTCTCTGTCTCTGTCTCTGTCTCTGTCTCTGTCTCTGTCTCTGTCCCTGTCTTTGTCTTTGTCTCTGTCTCTGTCTCTGTCCCTGTCTCTGTCTCTGTCTCTGTCTCTGTCTCTGTCTCTGTCTCTGTCTCTGTCTCTGTCCCTGTCTCTGTCTCTGTCTCTGTCTCTGTCTCTGTCTCTGTCTCTGTCTCTGTCTCTGTCTCTGTCCCTGTCTCTGTCTCTGTCCCTGTCTCTGTCTCTGTCTCTGTCTCTGTCTCTGTCTCTGTCTCTGTCTCTGTCTCTGTCTCTGTCCCTGTCTCTGTCTCTGTCTCTGTCTCTGTCTCTGTCTCTGTCTCTGTCTCTGTCTCTGTCTCTGTCTCTGTCTCTGTCTCTGTCTCTGTCTCTGTCTCTGTCCCTGTCCCTGTCTCTGTCTCTGTCTCTGTCTCTGTCCCTGTCCCTGTCCCTGTTTCTGTCTCTGTCTCTGTCTCTGTCTCTGTCTCTGTCCCTGTCCCTGTCTCTGTCTCTGTCTCTGTCCCTGTCTCTGTCTCTGTCTCTGTCTCTGTCTCTGTCTCTGTCTCTGTCTCTGTCTCTGTCTCTGTCTCTGTCTCTGTCTCTGTCTCTGTCTCTGTCTCTGTCTCTGTCTCTGTCTCTGTCTCTGTCTCTGTCTCTGTCCCTGTGTCTCTGTCTCTGTCTCTGTCCCTGTCTCTGTCTCTGTCTCTGTCTCTGTCTCTGTCTCTGTCTCTGTCTCTGTCTCTGTCTCTGTCTCTGTCTCTGTCTCTGTCTCTGTCTCTGTCTCTGTCTCTGTCTCTGTCTCTGTCTCTGTCTCTGTCTCTGTCTCTGTCTCTGTCTCTGTCTCTGTCTCTGTCTCTGTCTCTGTCTCTGTCTCTGTCTCTGTCTCTGTCTCTGTCTCTGTCTCTGTCTCTGTCTCTGTCTCTGTCTCTGTCCCTGTCCCTGTCTCTGTCTCTGTCTCTGTCTCTGTCTCTCTTACCTGATTGAGCATCAAATAAGTTCCAACACCAGACGAGATCAATAATTGAGCCGAAGAAAAGGCCAAAAGCTTTCCAATCATCACAGCAGTTCGAATGTAAGAAGTCACCCTTCGGAAGTTCTTTTCCTCCACAACTACGTACATATAAGAGTAGTAGGACACTTCAGCAGCGGAGGAAAGTCCTAAAAAAGCAACTTTGTCATGGTAGTTTTAGCTTTGTTTTGGCGTTTTCTTTGCTTTTTAAGCGTTGAATTGGGGCTTATCGACAAGTGTGACCAAATTGCCACAATTCTTCACAGATGTGGCCTCTGATACCACAGCGCTGTGGCTTTCATTCCCACAGCTGCGGCTTCTATTCGTTAATATGGCTTCGTCGCAACTTTGGGACCGTATATAACTGTAGCCTAAATTGCCACAGCGCTGTGGCTTCTGTGGCCGTTGTGGCCCACCAATCTTCAAAAAAAACCCCACCAAAGATGATTTGCATGAGTTGCATCTGCCTCACTCCCTGTCCCCAGACCAACAGCGCCCATGTGCCAACATAACAACCCGCCTCCAAAATGATAATCGGCTTGTAACGGAGGATATCAGTCAGAAAGAAGACGGGGATCTGAAAATTAGGCCACTTTCAAGGAAAAATGAAGTCTACTTACCAGAAAAACTACATAGGAATAGGTCCAGTAGGGGTAAATGTCACCGTAGACCTCTTCAAGGGTGAGGTTTTTGTAATGTGAGACGAGGAATGGGGTGAGGAAGGGGGTGGCTGGACGGAATTCTTTGACCACACCGTAGATACATATTAGCAAAGTTGTCATATGCCAGTGCATGGCTGAAATATGCATTAGAGAGAGAGAGAGAGAGAGAGAGAGAGAGAGAGAGAGAGAGAGATTATGAAATGGCAACCGGGTGATGCCAACAACCATGATGAGAGTGGGAGCAAAAAAGGGGATGGGGGAAATTCTGCCAAGGCTAAACATTACACATATAAACACTACCGTCATTACGAAAGTATTAATCGATTCGATTAGAGAGATAGGAGAGAGACATAGACAGAGAGACAAAAAGAAGTGGAGTGAGTGAGTGAGTGAGTGAGTGATTGAGTGAGTGAGTGAGTGAGTGATAAGAAAGAAAAGTTAAAGTAAGGTGAAACCTGTTATAGATAATCAAAGTAGGTAAAGGAAAAGTGAAATAAAAATAGTGAGTGAGTGAGTGAGTGAGTGAGTGAGTGAGTGAGTGAGTGAGTGAGTGAGTGAGTGAGGGAGGGAGAGGAGGGAGTGAGTGAGTGAGTGGGACAGAGAGAGAGCAATACAGAAAGAGAGAAAGATAGAGAGAGAGAGAGAAAGAAAGAGAGAAAGAGAAAGAGAGAGAGAGACGGAGAGAGACAGAGAGAGAAATTGCCACAGAAACAGAGGTATGGGAGTTCCTGTTTATCGCTGTTTACTGACCGCTGACAGGCGTCACATCAGCTCGGTTATCAGAAAGTAAACAAAACATCACAGATCACTCCATCGTTTTTGAAAAAAAAATCAGGGTAAAGTCAAGAAAATCTCATTTTAAACAAAAACTGAAATGAACGATGCCATATTTTCCAACTTTTTCGTGTTCAAATGCGTCAAGTAGCGTAAAAAATTTTTTTTAAGTTTTAAAATAGACCTTTAAACAGTAGCGACATATTAATCTGTCACAGACATGAAGTGCAATCCCGCATATCAGTTCACCCGGCGGGCGGCTGTCACCAAGTGCTCGCGTTTGGCCGAAAATCGAGATTTTGAAAATTACGTAGCCACGTACTTTATTTTTATATCAACGACAACGCTACAAAAATGCTGACAATTTTGTATTTTCTCTTTCTTTTCCCGCCGTGTGGTTCGATTTTCGTGTGTTTGCTCTATTTTCCAGTCTTTTCTGAATTGAAATTATCGATTTATTGGCAGTTATCGATTGATTTTTCGCCTGAATTTCGTGAATTCAGTCCTTCAAATCATTGTATTTTTCGGTGAAAAATTAACGGAATTCGAGGAGTTTGGTAGCCTCAGACCGCTAAAAAATAATTGTTTACCACCCCGAGATCATAAAAAATTGGTAATAATACCAGGCCAAGTGAAATATTAAAAAAAAAAAAAAAAAGAGCCAATATTTGCCACAATCTTGTAAAAATGGCTGTTTTCCTCCGAGTGTACTGTAGATTAAATTAAAAGATGCTTTTTGCGCGACGGGACCCATCAAAAGCTACAAACATTTTAAATTAAAGCGGTGACTTTGAAAATATCCGTTTATTGCTTTTTCCTCCACCCCAATCGTCCATTTATTGTGAAACACGCCTTGGTGTAGCTGTGTTCTTACATTTATTTTGTAATTTTATTTGTATTTTTACTTATTTATCACGCAAATCAACAATTTTCCAGAAAATGGAGCGTTTTCTGCGTCTTGGTGGCCTCGGCGGCGGTCTCGGCCAGTTCGCCGGCGCTCCTGCGGACTCCAACCAGGTGGACACTTCTGAAACCGTCTACATCTCCTCACTCGCTCTTCTGAAGATGCTCAAGCACGGAAGGGCCGGAGTCCCCATGGAGGTAAAGCTTTTTAAAGGACTAAATCCATGTCTTACTGTAGGTTATGGGTCTGATGCTGGGAGAATTCGTCGACGAGTACACCGTGAACGTCATCGATGTATTCGCCATGCCCCAGTCAGGAACGGTGGGTCATTTTTGCCTCGAAATTATATATGTTTGCTGGTTTAGGGAGTGTCCGTCGAAGCTGTGGATCCCGTATTCCAAGCTAAGATGCTCGACATGTTGAAGCAGACCGGACGACCGGAAATGGTCGTTGGATGGTTAGTTTTATTTGCAAAATTTTCAATTTTTCTTTTCTTTTGTTTTTCGAATATCTACTTTTTTGGTCCTAATACTATATTTTGGGCACTAAGGTCATTAATTAGGTTCAGTTAAGCCCCCACCATGATAAGGACTCCCGTTCTCAGTTCGGAACCTTCAATCATTTGGGATGGGGGATTCAACTATGCCCCCTGCTAAGTTTGGAGCTCCTAATCAATTTGGTTATACAGCTAAGCCTTCCCCACCTTAATATTCTTCCCATCATACATGGGGTTAGCCCGACGACTAAGGCATTGGGGGGTCGCCTAAAAGCGCTAGTTTCCTGTTTCAAGGAGTTGGTCTCCCCTCGACTGCCTCCCATGCTCTGTTCAGACTCCCCCCCCCCCCCCTATCATTCAGTTACGCCAGCGCCCCTAAGATGGGAGTGTAACTGAATAGCATATCTTGAAGTGGTAATCTGGATTCATTTTAACTCCCGTAATTGCATTGGGTGGGGGCTTAACTAATGTAACCACAAGTCCCCCATCTGTTGCAGCCAGGCATTGTTAAGCTCCGCCATAAGCGGTGGTGGGGCCGTCGCAATTTTAAGTTTTTATCAAATTTTGTTAAAGGAGGGGTCCGCCGCAAATTTGCGAAACTTTTTGTAATAGAAAGGGATGTCGAAAAATGGACCCCCGCGGTGAGTTGCCCGAGTATGGTTGCTGCATGTGAGATTCTCAGCAATTGAGGGCTTAACTGCGTTAGCGCCTGCAGTGGGGGGCTAAACTGAAATGTCAAACGTGGGGCAAAACCGAACTGGTATTTTTTGGGCGCAACTGAATTGGATATGGGAACTCCCTCCCGTTGGCAAGCTTCAATAATTAAGTTATCCTTCCTTAAGTCCCGCGACGAATTGTTTTCCAATCTCAAATTGACCCCCACCCCCTTCAGTTGAAGGACTGCCTCATTTTGGACCCGAATCGAATTTTTCGTCTACGTCTGCTAAACCATTGGACATTTGTTTGCGCTAATTTTCCTAATGGCCCCATGTTTGCACCCATACAAGGTGTCTAATTTCCCATACGCACCTTTAATTTCGCGGTTGTTCCAATAATTTCACCTCTGTTTTCCATAAATTTGTATAAATCCCCTGTTCCAGGTACCACTCCCATCCCGGATTCGGTTGCTGGCTCTCCGGCGTCGACATCAACACCCAGCAGTCGTTCGAGGCGCTTTCGGACCGCGCTGTGGCCGTCGTCGTCGACCCCATCCAATCCGTCAAGGGAAAAGTCAGTTTCAGCATTTTTAGCACAGAGCCGGGGTGGATGGACGTCTGTCTTTCACCATTCCTCAATGTCCGCGACCCGGACTGATCTAAACGTCCCTGGGGGTGTCCCTCGCCCACGTTTTTTGCGTCTCAGAGAACAAAGTGTGCGTCGGGCGGTCACACGTCTAGATTCTTGTGATAAATGCCTGTCTCTGTCTTCGGATTTGCCTCCTTGTTTCAGCTCTATTTTTTTTTATTTTCAATAGAAATATTGCGACCCGTTTCAAAATATGCCTTCAATGTGTATTTTGGGACTGGCATTTTAAAGACCGAAGCGTTTTTTAAACGGGGCCTTTTATATGAGTACGGGGTTCTCAAATAAAGGGCCGGCCCGGTCAAAGGGGGGGTTTTTTTTTTGGACGGCCCGGCCCGGGTAACATAAATTTGAAACTTTGTATAAATCGGTTCAATAATTATTTTAAACGGCTTTAAACAACCTAATTATGTTTGTTTCTAGCATATAATTTAATATTATTTTTAAAAAAAGAATGTCACCGACCGGGGTCGAACCCTGGTCTTGTGGGTGGCAGTCTGACTGGATGGCCCAGGGTAAACAGGCCGGCCCGACCAAAATTTTCCAATGGGCCCGGCCCGTGAGAACCCCTCATTTGGCTTGCTATCTATAATTTTTGATGACTAACTTTCTGAGACGATAAAGATAAGGCTAGTACACTTTTTTCGCATCACCTGAGGTGCAAAGAATACCGGCGTATTTGCAACTTCTGTTGTTTTGAGGGTGCCAAACGTATGAATTTTCTTGCACTTTTCTTTATCTGTCCACCCGAACGACTGAAAATGTGACTGTTTCCGCGTTTTGTGTACTTTACCCCTTCATTCATCCAGTTGGCACGAGCGGGCGGTTTTTTTTCTGCTTAACATTGCAGCGTAAAAATAAAATGTTAGAGATATGATTGACAAGTTTAACAATTGTTTCACGGGCCGACTTTCACCCCCTTCCCCCCCCCCCCCCTCCCCTCCCACAAAAATGTAATTTCAATTTATTTTTTCCCAACACGCTCCACATTACGTGTTTCGCAGGGAGTCACCAGTTGTCCTGTGTTTATAAGACTCAGATCGGCAAATGTCCTAAGGGTTCCAGACGTCCTGAGGCTGCCACGCTTTGAAAGGTTTCAATAGTATGCGGGCCGGGTCATTTGGAAAATTTTGGTAGCTTCGACCCGTTTACCCTGGACCGCCCAGTCAGATTGCCACCCACGTGACCGTCGTTCCCGGTTAGTGACATTCTAGCTTTTTTCCAAGTCGGCCCGGCCCGTGAGAACTATGATTTTGGGACCTATTGACACCTGGCTGGCACGAAACAACCATGTGGACCACAGTAGACCTGACCTGTAACGTGTATTTAATTTTTAATTTGGGATGCGCACTGGATATTGCGCAAACTTTCAGCTCAGCCCATACCTCAAAATTCTTCACAATCCGCGGCCTGAGTCTACCACAGCAAGTTTCACGCGGCTACATACCCTAAATTGGGGTAAGGATCTGCGGGGGGGGGGGGGGTGCGCCGGGGAAAATCGGGACCCTGAGTCAGGAGAAGGGTTTTCGGGGGGGGGGGGGCCGCAGGCATACCATAAATTGGTGGGTGCGGCTGGGTCCGGGCGGAGCCCCCCGGATTTTTTGGCGGGTCCGGTGGGCCGGCGGAACCCCCCGTTTTTATGCGTTTTCGAGGACCCAATTTTTGCCCCCCCCCCCCCTGCTGGCCCCCCCCCCCCCCCCAAAACACCTCTCCTGACTCAGGGTCCCGATTTTCCCCGGCGCACCCCCCCCCCGCAGATCCTTACCCCAATTTAGGGTATGCCCGCAGGGGGGGCAAAAATTGGGTCCTCGAAAACGCGTAAAAACGGGGGGTTCCGCCGGCCCACCGGATCCGCCAAAAAATCCGGGGGGCTCCGCCCGGACCCAGCCGCACCCACCAATTTAGGGTATGTGCGGCTAACAAAAGAATCTCTGATCCGCTGTTTCCTCCAAACTGTCCCATTCGCTCGTCGCTAAGCCTCGCCTTTTTGACTGATGCCTCCCCCGGGGCACGGCCTTCCCTGCCTCCCCAATGTTTCCAAAAATTCATCCAGCTGCTTTTCTCAATCCCTCCGTTCCAGGTCGTCATCGATGCCTTCCGCACAATCAACCCCCAGTCGATGGCTCTCAACCAGGAGCCTCGACAGACGACCAGCAACCTGGGACACCTTCAGAAGCCCAGCATCCAGGCGCTGATCCACGGCCTCAACAGACACTACTACTCCATTCCCATCGCTTACAAGACTCACGATCTAGAACAGAAGGTAGTTTTTGGAATGGAAAATTGAGAATTAGTTGTATTTTTAGATGCTGCTAAACCTGAACAAGCAGTCGTGGATGGACTCCCTCGCCCTTGAAGGCTACGACAAGTGCTGCACGAAGAACCACAACAGCATGCAGCAGATGCTCAAGTTGGCCAAGAACTACAAGAAGGTAAGGCAAACCTTGCCAAGCACCGCAAATTACTGCGCATTTTGAGATTTACAGTAGGTTTTTTAAGAAAGGGAATTCATCCATACATGAAAAGTTTTACCCGTGGGGGTCGTTTTGCCCGAGTCCTCCAAATGAGAAATTTTGCTTTACCGAAAATCAAGGACCATGTTCTTCTACGGCTTCGTCGCATACATTGAGCCCCCTTAAGTAACGAAACTTTCGAAAAGTTAGTCTGTTTGCCCAGGTTAGGATGCCCCCAGAAAACGAGAATCTAAGGCACTATTTTCGTAAAAATTCCTTAAGGTCTTCGTCTAATTTCAATAGGGGCCACCCCATTTTTGGCCCCAAAAGTTAATGTTGGATACGTCATTTGGGGGCTAAAAATTGATTAGCTCTTATTGAAATTGATCTTCCGAATGGAATTTTACGAAAATAGAGCCTTAGCTACCCCGTTTTCTCGGGATATATCTGGATATATCTCCTTAACATGGTTTTTTTTTTTTGCTAAAATAAATTAGACCCCCGCGGCCCACATTTACCGTGCCTTATTTGTTGTAAAAATTGGGGTTGGGAAGAAAAATTCTATTTTTGCACTTTAGAAATTGCCGATCGATTGCTGCTTGGTTTTCGGCATAATTTGCTGTTTGTCGCGCTATTTACGAGTAAAACTGCACGGTTTTTACAATCAAATGAACCCATTTCTGCATGGTTTTGCCCGAAAATTATCCGCTGGGGTATAATTATCCGCTGGGTACCCGGCACTATTTAATCTGTATTTTTCCCTTAAAAATGTAGCTTAGAGATTCTTCAGTTAGGGGTTCCATCCCACTTTTGTCCCCCCAAAAGTCAATTGTTGCCCAGGGTGTTATGATAAAAGGTGGATTTCGGCAGTTTTTGGCGGAAACTGTCTGTTGCGGCATGGTTTTTGAATTAAAAACGGCTTTTTTGTCTTTTATCCTAATTCCCATTCATTTCAGGCCCTAGAAGACGAGGAGAAGATGACCGATCACGAATTGGAGATCAAAAACGTTGGAAAGCAGGACCCCAAGCGCCATCTGCAGGAGGAGGTGACCACTCTGCTCGGAGACAACATCGTCCAGAACCTCGCCGCCATGCTCGACACCACCTCATTCAAATAATTCACCCAACCCCCTCCCTCTTCCTCCCCTTTTGGCTATTTATTGTCATTTTGCACCCATCCTAATCAACTTTATCTTGACTGTGACCACATTAAAATGGACGAGTTGGTCAATAATTCCACTTTTTTCTGTTTTTTTTTAATCTAGAGGATTTCTCCTTTCATTTCTCTGCCACTAACTGTGGAATTTCTAATTCCAATTCAGGATGTTGAGGGAGCTGACGCGGCATGTGGACTGGGCGCCCGTGGGTGGCCGATGGACGCGGTTCTCCGTGATTGGAACCGATCTCTCCAAACAGACACTGGCTGTGGAGAACCAGGGAGAGGAGGACAATCGCGTAGTCATCCTCATGATCCCAGGTAGCCGCAGAAATCGGAGTGTTGTGGTGGCAGTTGTGGCTTTTATTGGGAAAATATCAAGGATGCCTGATATGGTGTCACTCTATCAGAATTTATGAACTAAAGTTGGGGGCTATCCGAATTCTTTTTAACCCTCGCTCTTGAAATATGGGGGCTTCAGACGAAATATCTCTGTGTACTGATGACCATCGTCCGGACAGATTGAAATTTTTTGTCTCCGATTGAGCTTGTTTACAGTAGGGTACTTAGCACCCAAATAGTTGAAAAATTACATTGGAACTTTGAATTTTCACAGCGAAACAATGGAACATTTATTTTAAATTTCAAACCTCCCTTTAACATTATGCTATGGGCGCGATCGAGAACTTAATCGATGGCACATTTGTGCTGATTGCAGTACAAACTAGCGTTCATTACGAAAAAAAGTCTGAAAAGTCTGAAAAGGCCGAAAAAGATCAAAATATTTGAAAAATATTTTTTTTGGATTACTACGGTTTCATGTATCGAGCCAGAAGAATTTGTTTCCTAGTTGGATTCTCCGTCAAATTCTGCGTAGAATGAAACGTAGTTTTCAATGAAATTTTCAAAGCTTTGGAATACACGATTTTCAACTTTCAACACAACTTTGAAACGAAAGCTAGTTTGTACTGCAATCAGCACAAATATCCCATCGATTAAGTTCCCGATCGCGCCCATAGCATACTGTTAAAGGGAGGCATTGCATTTTAAGTAAGTGTGTCATTGTTTCGCTGTGAAAATTCAAAGCATACCCTAAATTGGGGTAAGGATCTGCGGGGGGGTGCGCCGGGGAAAATCGGGACCCTGAGTCAGGAGAGGGGTTTTCGGGGGGCCCGCAGGGGGGGGGGGGGGCAAAAATTTGTGTCCTCGAAAACGCGTAAAAACGGGGGGTTCCGCCGGCCCACCGGGCCCGCCAAAAAATCTGGGGGGCACCGCCCGGACCCAGCCGCACCCACCAATTTAGGGTATGATTCAAAGTTTCAATGTAATTTTTTTTTAAACTATTTGGGTCCTAAGTACCCTACAGTAAACATATAAGCCTAATCGGAGACAAAAAATGCAATCTGTCCGGGCTCTGCTCAATTTGCTCCTATGAGAAAACGTGTATTAACTAGCGAACGCAAAACTTTTCAGATACTCCCCGCGTTTTTTCTCGAAAATTTTTTATAACGGGAATACCGGACTATATTTTCCGGATTTTACGCAAAATATGGCATGTTTTTGCTTCTGCAAACCGTAAATTCTTGATAGCCGATCATTCTCAAAAACGGCATTGAAAAAGTATGAGATTTTTTCATATTTCGGAGCAGATTTTGTTTTAAAGCTGATTGATGGTAACCGCTTTACCCCCACATTGTCGAATTTAATTTTTCCAGGCAACCCCGGAAACGAGGGCTTCTACGCCGACTTCGGTTACCGCCTGTTGAGGAATCTGCTGGCCCGCGAGGAACGCATCGGCGAGAGGAAACACCAGTACCTCTTCTACACCGTGTCCCATCTGAACCACGTCACTATGCCCCAGGAGTTGAGGCATTGTGGGGGACATAAGTATAATGGTGGGAGAGAGAGAGGGAATGTGGTTGATAAATCTCATTCAGATCGGTTTCTGCTTGACGAACAGGTGCAGCACAAACTCGACTTTGTGAGGGAGATGTTGCCCAGGGGGAACAAGGTCTACTTTTTTGGACATAGCATTGGGTCTTATATGATGTACAAGTGAGTTTATCTCTCTCTCTCTCTCTATGTGTGTAATCTCCTCTCTGTAACTCTCTAAAACTCTGTATTTCTCTGTTTCTCTCTCTCTCTTACCTCTAACTCTCACTCGAACACTAACTTTATCTCCTCTCTACAACGTTCTATCTAACTGTCCTCCGTCTCTCTCTCTCTCTAACACTCTCTATCTGTCGTTCTCTTTATCTCTCACTCTCTCTCTCTCTCTAGAACTCTCGTAATCTCTCTATCTCTTTTACATCTATCTCTCATTATCTTCCTCTAACTCTCTGTCTTCAACTCTCTAAGTTTATTTCTCTAAATCGCTCTTTTCTTCTTTCTCTAATTCTCTCTCTCATGCAAACTCTCACTCTACCTCTCTCCTCCGTCTATCTCTAACTCTGTCTTTAATACTTTCTCACACACTCCCCCCGCTCTCTAACGGTATACCTGTCTAACGCTCTCTCTCTCTCTCTCTCTCTCTCTCTAATTCACACACTCTTTCTTTCTTTCACTCTTCCCCCTCTCTAACCCCCTTTCTATTTCCAGGATCTTGCCGTATGTAAAGGACGATTTCAACATCCGCAAAGCTGTCGGCCTCTTCCCCACCGTCGAGAGAATGGCTGATTCACCCAATGGCATGAGGCTGAAAAGACTACTGGCGGTTTGTTTTTCTGCATCTCTCTATACCTTTCTCTCTCTCTCTCTCTCTCTCTCTCTCTCTCTGTCTCTCTCTCTCTCTCTCTCTTCTATCCCTCTCTAAGACTCCCTCTTTCCAGACCCTGAACGATAACGACTGGTTGACTAAATCTCTAACCTTCTGGCTCGACTGTCTGCCCGTGAGTCTGAAGAAGTGGCTCGTAGGCTTCAATCTGGGCGATCAGGTAAGATATTTTCATGTTCATTGGCAAAGAACGATTTAGTCACCGGCGGAAGTGGTGGAATCGGCGTCGGAATTGCTGCATATGAACGTTTTCCGCAACATTGTCCACATGTCCAATGACGAGTTGGAGAAGGTAGAGAGATAGAGAGAGAGAGACATATAGCTGTCGCCAAATTGGAATTCTGCCAAAAACAGCCATAATGCAGCATTCGTGCGATACGCAGGCGAAATGGCATGCAAAAAGTAAAGGCGCAGAGAAAACGCGGCTTTTTCTCACCGATTTCCGTTTGGCGACGGCTATATAGAGTGACATGGGAACGGTTAGAGACGCAGAGTGACAGACAGTGTTTCAGATTGTGACGCTAGATGACCAGTTGATAGCCCAGAAGGACCTCACCTACTTCTACTACGGCGTGGAGGACGGCTGGTGCCCTCTGGAATACGGTACGCCTCTCTCTCTCTCTCTCTCTCTCTCTCTCTCTCTCTGTTTCTCTCTCTCTCCTTCTCTCTCTCGCTAAAAACCTCTCTATTTTCAGGCATGGAGATGGAGAAACGCCTGCCCAAGGGCCACGTGGTGATCGACGACAAGAACTGCGAACACGCTTTTGTGATCAGGGACGGTGTGACGATGGCAGAGAAGCTCCTGCAATTCATCAACTGAAACAACCATTCCATTCCCATGATCTCCATTTTTAGGAGAATTATTAAGATTTACTGTTTTGAGAGTATTTTATTGTCCCTAGTCATTCGATTGTGATTCTATAAGAAACGTTTTACAAAGTAATGTTATAGCAAGGTGGAGCGAAGTGAAGAAAGTTTAGAGACGCTGAGGAAATGAAAATCGGAAATGAAAATAAGTATAGAAATAAAAATGTGGTTAGAGGCGCAGATGTGCAAAAACGGCTTGAGAAGCATGTAAACAGATAGAAGCGCAGAGGAAGAGGCAAACACTGAATAGTTAGAGACGCAGAGAACCGTGAGGAAGTAGAGAAGCAGACTCAGACAAGAGTCCGGCGGTTAGAGACGCAGAGGAGAAGAGATATTAGAGAGGCAGAGAAACAGCCAAATAGGAAGAGATGCAGAGGAAATAAATGATGGGTCATGCTAACCAGTTTGTGCGGAACCAGCCTTGACATTGGTTGTGACCGCCTACATCCCCCCACACACCGCCCTTCTCTCTCTCTCTCTCTCTCTCTCTCTCTCTCTCTTCCGTTAACGGGACATTTTCTTGGTTTAACGGGAAAAGGCCCCAGGAAATTGATTTTTAGATTCTTTATTTTATGAACAAATTCATTGATGAAGCAGTTTCCAAACGTTTCTGAAACATACCCCTTTTATATGTTTTGGCATGCAATCGGTGCACGTATACCCGGCCGAGTACTGCAAAGAGTGCACGGTTACGTAGCAAAGAAAGGAGAGAGCGCAGAAAATCTAGAAATTGCAAAGTGTGGCGAAATTCATACTACATTTTCGCCAAAATTTCAGGCACTTCTAAATTCGTTCAATTTTTCTCCAAAAATGAAAAATTGCGATTTTTTGAATAAGGAATGAAAACTGCACATTTATTCACAAATTCAGAAATACTACTTTTCCGTGGTCCTTCCTTTTTAACTTGATTGTTCCATGATTTAAAACTAAACAATACTTTTTTTTAAATAATGTATATTTTTCAGCTGCTACATACATTAGAAGCTCTATGATCTACAACTCGGAGCCCACATTGAAGCAAGTCATAGGGGAATCTGGATTCGCCTATCCCTTATTATTTCTACGCAAAACAAAAGCTGGAATCGTGTGAGACAACGAGCGACCATTCTACTGCATCGATAGCGGAGAAGCTGGGCTGGCGCTTCCAAACTCATACGCCAACTAAGAGAAGGATGAACCAGAAAATTCTGAACATTTTGTTAGAGAATGAGGATTAAAGTAAAAATTCGGACCGATGAAGGAAGCCTCAACATTCCAAGATGGAAAGAAAGTCTCCCCGAATTCGCGATCAGGTTCAACGACTTGCTCAACGCAAACCACTCCGAAAGTCACTTTTCTCTCAACGTTTGGAAGGATGTAATGGAACACATGAGGAAGTCTAGCGGCGCCCATATCTTCGAAGAAGGAGAGAGCTTTCCAAAGCGTTCTGTGGCCCAATGCAAGTCATACTTCAACCCGGATACCAACTGGTACCCGCGGTACCATTGGGACACAATGATGTCGACATGAAAGATCTACTGCAACTCAAACTCAACAGGCAACGCGCCGGATACCGACTGGTACCGGCCGAATGGGGACAAGGATAAGAAAACGGATCAACAGAAGAAAACCTGCTCTCCAAAGTGATATTTAAATATGGGGGGGGGAGATTCTCTCTCTCCCTCGCCAGTCTACACGACCGGCCAATAAAACACTTCGCTTGTCCGTGTTCTCTACCATCGGAAGCACCTTCAGACTCGTTGGGTGAGAGCTAGATTAATGTCTATAGCCGTCGCCAAATGAGCATATTTGGCAAAAGCCGCTTTTCCTCTGCGTCTCGGCTAGTTGCAAACTATTACCGCCGGAGCATCGCACAAATACTGCATTAAGGCCGTTTTTGGCAGGATGTCAGTTTGGCGACAACTATAGATAGAAAGTCGCACTTAGGACAATAGGATGTAGGTTACAGAATAAACAGAAGAAATAGGCTTTACCAGTGATAAAGAGATCATGTGTGAGATTCTCTCTCTCTCTCTCTCTCTCTCTCTCTCCTCGCCAGTCTACTTGGACCGGTCAATAAACACTTCACGTAGAGGTCCGCAAAGGCGGTGCCGCGATGGCAGCCTGATTTGTTAAAAAAAAATTTGGTTTTTGAACGTCGCGCGCCCCAACAACTCTTTTCTCTATATTAACATTAAACAACAAAATATGATAAGAATTAAGATGGAAAAAACGATGGTGATGTTAGTTTTGCAAAAAATCTTGTTTTTCAAGGTGATAATTGAGATCCGTAAAATTTTCACCAGAATGTTGATTCTGGTGAAGAACAGCTATTCCGAACATATAAAAACAAAAAATCAAAAATTTGCGTTTGCACTTTTTTTAAAAGCAGCGTTTATCTACTTTAGAACGCTATAATTTCTCGAAAAATCGTCAAACTGCTCATTCTGCCAAGAAACCTGATAAATAAAACTGTTTTACGTTTGTATAAAGCAAATTTTGAAACAAGAGAGCATGGGGAGGGAAGAATACCATTTTCGGATTTTCCTCCTGTAAAAGGGAACGAAAATTGACAATTGAAAAAAAAAGTTTTGCAGCTACGACTGAGATCTACAAACTTGGCCGCAAATCATGTTAAAAAAGAAAATGATAAAAATTCGGGTTGTGGTCCCTTATTAAAATGACTAAAATCTTCGATTTTGAAGAAATCTTCTTTTTTTAAGTTAAAGAGGAGACTGAGACTGAGGCTGAGATTGATACAGAGAGAGAGAGCGAGGGGAGAGAGAGAGAGAGAGAGAGAGAGAGAGAGAGGGAGAGAGGCATTGCAAAAGTGCCTCAGGGCGGTAGGCGGAAGTCACACGTAGTTTTTCCCAAGCTTGAGGTATGATCCTCATAATATTTTTGAATCAGGCTAATTTAAGGTCTTTTGAATACAAATTGAATTATAGCTGTCGCCAAAATTAAATAATATGCTAATTGCGGAAACATGCAAAGCATGCTCTGTCGACGACTGATTTGGCTACGAATTTCAATATCAACAGAGGATCACTGGGACATTCTAATGTTATTGGCATGATTCCAATTTGGCGACATCTATAGTTTCAGTGATAATCTCGATGGGAGTAAGAAAAGTGAGATACAGAACTTTATTTTTAGAAAGATTCCGACAAATGATCATAATCCAGGTTTCAACTAAACCATAGTTTTTCTCAGCTCCGGAGATCAACACAGAGCATGTGAAGTCCTCTTCACTTCAGAAGTCTCCCTCTTTGAGTTAGAATAACCCCTTAACATTCAAAAAAGTTTCGATTTAACTGAGCTTTACCTATTTTGGATTACAGCTGAAGCCTCTTTCATCCCTGCTATGAAGTAGAAAATGCTGCCGATGAAAGCCAAAAGGGAGCTTGTGAAGATGATCGAACCGTCGCCGAAAAAACACCAAAATCCTATTGTTAAGATTATCACGATGGCTGCATTTTGATAGCCTAAAGGTAAAATAAAAGCGTGTGTGTATGTATGTATGTGTGTGTGTGTGTGTGTGTGTGCGTGTATGATCTCACCGACAGCCTTTGTCTCCGCCGACGTAGGCTCCTTCCAATATGGGTCGTTCTTGAACCTCTCTTTTCTACTCAACTCGAAGTCTGTCGTCATTTTTCCATTTGCAAGAGTTTTCAGTTTGTAGTAGATCTCCGGTTCCAGCTTCATCTTCTTGTTTCCCTTTACTACAATCAAATCTTGTCCTGGTTTGGTAGCTGAGATCAAGCTTAATGAGGGCAACCTCAGTTCCTTTAGGTTAGGGTTGTTGGTGATTTGGAGGGCCGGAACTGAAAATAAAGTCTCAGTCTCAGTCTCTGTCTCTGTCTCTGTCTCTGTCTCTGTCTCTGTCTCTGTCTCTGTCTCTGTCTCTGTCTCTGTCTCTGTCTCTGTCTCTGTCTCTGTCTCTGTCTCTGTCTCTGTCTCTGTCTCTGTCTCTGTCTCTGTCTCTGTCTCTGTCTCTGTCTCTGTCTCTGTCTCTGTCTCTGTCTCTGTCTCTGTCTCTGTCTCTGTCTCTGTCTCTGTCTCTGTCTCTGTCTCTGTCTCTGTCTCTGTCTCTGTCTCTGTCTCTGTCTCTGTCTCTGTCTCTGTCTCTGTCTCTGTCTCTGTCTCTGTCTCTGTCTCTGTCTCTGTCTCTGTCTCTGTCTCTGTCTCTGTCTCTGTCTCTGTCTCTGTCTCTGTCTCTGTCTCTGTCTCTGTCTCTGTCTCTGTCTCTGTCTCTGTCTCTGTCTCTGTCTCTCTCTCTCCCTCTCTCTTACCATTTTCCGCCCTTATCTCCCTCAATTGCCCAAAGTTGTCCATTCTCTCATCCAAAGTCCTCTCAATTGTGAGACTTCCTCTGATCAACTCCACTTTCGCCAAAAGTCTCCTCACTTTTGCACGCGTAGTTGGCCCAATAGTCACAGATTCGTCAATAATTGTGCATTGTTTCTGTTCATACACTTCCAAATGCACCATTTTTCAGTCTAAAAGTTGTCGATAAGTCAATTTAACTTACGACAACCTTTGCCAACTCTGTATTTTTCGACGAGCGATTTGTTCAAGGCGACTTGGAGGCCTTCGTAGACAGCGTTCAACATGCAGCCTCGCACATCTGATGGAAAGAATAATAAAAAATCGATACTCATTCTGTTTAAAGGGACAGTCAGGCGGGTTTTACAGCGTTGGCTCAATTTAAACAGAAAAATTCGCTGATTATGAAAATATATATGACTATGGGTTAAAAATTTACTGTTTTCGAGAAAATACGCTTCAAAGTCGGCAAAAACGGGTCAACGTCTACAGATCTGTAGACGGGCAGTACGCCCTGCGTGTCCGGCGTTTACAAGGCATGCTAATGAGCCGAATTTCATTCTAATTGGCTGAGAGAGCGCTGGAAATGAGGAAGGTGCGAGGCAATTTAGCATAGTTAATTTGCATAATTTCCGACCGTAGCCGATCGAAAATGAAATGAAAAGCCCCCTTACTGCCCCTTTAAGACCTATAGACTGATTTTGATGCTACAGGTGCACTGCCGCCTGCCGCGAACCGCGTCGCGTTTACGTGCATCGGGGTCCCAAATTTTGTTTTCAATCGGTTTGAAAAGCTGATTTCTTAAACATATACACTGCGCTTATGGTCTGTGTGTGTGTGTGTGTGTGTGTGTGTGTGTGTGTGTGTGTGTGTGTGTGTGTGTGTGTGTGTGTGTGTGTGTGTGTGTGTGTGTGTGTGTGTGTGTGTGTGTGTGTGTGTGTGTGTGTGTGTGTGTGTGTGTGTGTGTGTGTGTGTGTGTGTGTGTGTGTGTGTGTGTGTGTGTGTGTGTGTGTGTGTGTGTGTGTGTGTGTGTGTGTGTGTGTGTGTGTGTGTGTGTGTGTGTGTGTGTGTGTGTGTGTGTGTGTGTGTGTGTGTGTGTGTGTGTGTGTGTGTGTGTGTGTGTGTGTGTGTGTGTGTGTGTGTGTGTGTGTGTGTGTGTGTGTGTGTGTGTGTGTGTGTGTGTGTGTGTGTGTGTGTGTGTGTGTGTGTGTGTGTGTGTGTGTGTGTGTGTGTGTGTGTGTGTGTGTGTGTGTGTGTGTGTGTGTGTGTGTGTGTGTGTGTGTGTGTGTGTGTGTGTGTGTGTGTGTGTGTGTGTGTGTGTGTGTGTGTGTGTGTGTGTGTGTGTGTGTGTGTGTGTGTGTGTGTGTGTGTGTGTGTGTGTGTGTGTGTGTGTGTGTGTGTGTGTGTGTGTGTGTGTGTGTGTGTGTGTGTGTGTGTGTGTGTGTGTGTGTGTGTGTGTGTGTGTGTGTGTGTGTGTGTGTGTGTGTGTGTGTGTGTGTGTGTGTGTGTGTGTGTGTGTGTGTGTGTGTGTGTGTGTGTGTGTGTGTGTGTGTGTGTGTGTGTGTGTGTGTGTGTGTGTGTGTGTGTGTGTGTGTGTGTGTGTGTGTGTGTGTGTGTGTGTGTGTGTGTGTGTGTGTGTGTGTGTGTGTGTGTGTGTGTGTGTGTGTGTGTGTGTGTGTGTGTGTGTGTGTGTGTGTGTGTGTGTGTGTGTGTGTGTGTGTGTGTGTGTGTGTGTGTGTGTGTGTGTGTGTGTGTGTGTGTGTGTGTGTGTGTGTGTGTGTGTGTGTGTGTGTGTGTGTGTGTGTGTGTGTGTGTGTGTGTGTGTGTGTGTGTGTGTGTGTGTGTGTGTGTGTGTGTGTGTGTGTGTGTGTGTGTGTGTGTGTGTGTGTGTGTGTGTGTGTGTGTGTGTGTGTGTGTGTGTGTGTGTGTGTGTGTGTGTGTGTGTGTGTGTGTGTGTGTGTGTGTGTGTGTGTGTGTGTGTGTGTGTGTGTGTGTGTGTGTGTGTGTGTGTGTGTGTGTGTGTGTGTGTGTGTGTGTGTGTGTGTGTGTGTGTGTGTGTGTGTGTGTGTGTGTGTGTGTGTGTGTGTGTGTGTGTGTGTGTGTGTGTGTGTGTGTGTGTGTGTGTGTGTGTGTGTGTGTGTGTGTGTGTGTGTGTGTGTGTGTGTGGTGTCCTACGGTGAAACTGCGCAGAGTCCGTCACGTGTCTGCGTCTCTCCAATTCCTCTGCACTCTCTCTTACGGGTTTTAACTCCACGTAAATGTTACGGAAAAGTAACAGAATCTGGCCATTTCCACCGTTCATTTCGGGGGCGCAGCCCCCGGCGAGGGGCCGGAGGCCGCGAGCAGCCAGAATATTCAGGACCGCCGCAGGCGGGCCGGAATATTCTGGTTTCTTAAACATTTCGGAAATGTTGGAAATTGAGAAAATTTTCGATTTTTTCAGGGGTTCGGCCCCCAACCCTCGCTATTATGTCAATTCTCCAGTGACTGGCACATACCTGCAACTGTCGTTAGGTATTTCAGCTCAATTTTATGGATTTTTCTACCGTAATTTGACGTTTAGTTAAAAATGCGAAGTTTTCAGAAGCACTTTACACTGCTACGCTAAGTGGCCACACCCCGCCGCCAGCCTTGCAGCGACGGCACTGCAGTAAGCGTGCTCCAATGCCAATTCGAATGTAATAAAAACTGGCGGACAGAAACCTGAGAATACAGCTGGATTTCTGAATGTTCTGAGTTCATAGATTGATAGAGCACCCACGAATCTCTTTAGCTGAGTTTTTTCACGGTAACACAATGCTTAAAACCCAAGAAGCACGGTTTTACATGTTTTTCTCATAAACCAACTGGACAACTATTGGTGCCAAAACTAAGCCAAAAAGAAGCACTTGTGTGCTACTATTTCATGGTTAGAACGTCAAAATTGATGCCGTATTGGCGGAGAAAACGTGACCGCCAATTTCAGCTCGACGTTTAGCAGGCCGCCCGTTGTTTAGTGATTCAGTACGGTAAGGCAGCTGCTCCTGATTAAGCTTATCTAGCGATTATTACTATTGAAAATATACACCATTTGGCATATTGGACCACATTCTCTCGTTTAAAGCTTAAAAAGGAAAAATTGCATGTTAAAATGAATTTTAAAAGCCCTTTTTCTTTCGCCTGTTTGAACCTCAGGGTTTTCGCGGCGGGACCCAGCTTCAATGAAACGGCGCATTTCCGAAATACGGCAGCCGCAAATGTGAGAATTCTGAGGTGTTTTTCGTACATTTCTTTTTAAAAGTTAATGCAAAACACTTTTTTCATTTGGCCTGAGTTTTTTGCCCACCCAAAAATGTCTACAGCCAAAGAAACACGCTTTTTTGTGTTTTTCGTCATTTTCCGGTTGATGAATTTTCGAGAAAAAAAACTCAGGCCATAGAAGGCATTAATGAGCTGAACGTTGACAAAAAGAACTGTTGTTAAAAACGGCTAGAACGTCCAGGTTTGTGGCGGCCAGTTTGTGTTTTTAAGCCAGCTGTTTGTCGCGAATTCGACATTTTCGGGCCGGTTTCTTTATATAATTGAGTTAAATGAATAGTTTTCTAAATATTCAAACAACGAAACAACAAAATCGATGTTTAAACGATTAAAAATAAGCATTTTTAATTTTCAAATGTTAAATCAAATAGTTCGTTTCGGGACGCTGTCAGACGCTTTCCGCCCTTTAAAGTGCCGGTCTCGGCGGGCTGTGTGGCGTGGTGAGTCAGAGCCGTCTGCACCACAATCCGTCGTTCCCTTCACTTCCATCGATTGTTTCCCTTTTTCTCCATAAATCTTTTTTTTGTTCTATAACATTAACTTCAATTTTCAGCCCCTACATACATTTTGCCGAAATGTATGTAGGCCCAGTTAGGTCGCCAGTGCTTCTAGATGTGGGCCCTGTGCGGTCGCGTCAGCCTCAGAGACCGCTGTGGTCCCACCTTCAAAATCAAAACAAACTCACATGACCCATTTGAACCACAGTTCTGCTTCTCTTCATATCCTTTCTGAATCACTTTCCCGAACATGTTCACAGGTACTTCCACTCCTTCCCCAATCACAAGACAATTATGAATCCACTCAGGGCGGAAATTATCCAAACTTCTGCTAGTTTTGTTAAGAATCAGATTTGTAAGGCCTCGACAATCCTTGACATTGTAGTTTTGGGAGGGAAAAGAGCAGTTGTCACCTGAAATCGTAAACCTCTTAGGAGGGAGAGTTCAAAGAGTTCAGAGAGAGAGAGAGAGAGAAAGGGAAAGAGAGAGATACAGAGATACAGAGAAAGATAGAGAACAAAGACAAAGAGAAAAAGATAGACATTACGTCTCACTAAATTCACGTTTCTCTGTTGTAGTTGCTACAGTACTGAAAGGAGTATCGGTGAAGACTTGTGGGAAGATGTTGATTAGAAAGATGAACAGAAGGATTCTGGATAAGCCGGGATCCGTTGGGCAGATCATAATTGGTAAAGGAGGTAGAACCGACCGGAGTGGGTGGTTGAATAAAGGGAAATGAGTGAATCGAGGGGAGTGAGGAAAATGAACCGTATGCAAATTAAGAGGGTTTCACACGGAAAGAGAAAGAGAGCAAAAAGAGAGAGGATAAAGGAAAGGGAAAGAGAGAGACGTCTCTAAAACCCACGAATGCTCATTAGCCTCCCACTTAACTCAGCGCCTCCGCCGAGCTCATTTTCTCCTAAAATACCTCACTCCGGGTCACTTTTCTCATTCTTTCCCTCTACAGCTATGATGTCTCTCAACTCACTCGCTCTCGCCGCCTTCACGTCTCCCAGGTCAACAATCACCACGCCCTTGACAGGTTTGTCTCTTTTTGCCTCTCTCTCTCTCTTTCTCTCTCTCTTTCTCTCTCTCTTTCTTTCTTCGCTCTTACAAGGGTTCTAGGCCGAAAATTGCCAAAAACACTGTGCCCCAGGTATTCTGCGTCTCTACCCAACCCAGTCACTTTTCCCTGTCTCTCTATGTCTGTAACTGTACCTCTGTCACTCTCACTCCGCGTCTCTAACCTTTCCCTGTAATTCTGTGTATATAACCATCACCATGCTATTTTTCGAAATCGGGGGAAATTCAGTTAACCCCCCCCCCCAGCAAATTCAGTTGCGCCCCCCAAAATAGCCGCTCGGTTTGGCCCCCCAGACAATTCAGTTGAGCACCCCACTTCAGGTGCCGGTCAGGTAATTCAGATAAACACCCTCATCAAATTCATTTTAGCCCCCATAACTGAGTATCCAATTCCCAACGATTTATTAGCGCACGCAGATAAACTTGTGTTTTTAGGAGTTTGAATTTTATTTCACTTTTATTTTTTATTATCTTTTTAATAGTATTATGTTTAGTTAAAATCAATTAATATTATTAATATTTGCCTATTTTGTACTCCATTTCCAACGAATGGGCAAGGATTTTCCCAATTTTTAAAGGACTAGGTACCTTTGATCCCGCAACGATCTTAGACAACTGTCTGTGCACTCCTCTTTTACAATGCTATTTTGCCTATTGTATCTTTGTTCACTTCAATGTTTCAAATCCTTCTTGGTTAAATACCAGTCATGTTTCAACATTGCCCCAAGTCAAAGACTTTTGCTTGGAAACAGACTATAGTTGTTCACATATATTTTATTGTTTTATTACGTTTTCCTCATTTGAGTTACACACCTTGTGCATTTTTATTGATTAAACTATTTATTTTTTTTCTAAACTTGGCTAAAAGACAAAGAAATTACCGATAATAAGTCTGCTTAGGATTTTTAGCGTACCTTTCGGTGTGAATTTGTAATCTACCTAAATTGTTCATATGGGGGGCATAACTGAATTAGATGGGGGTTTAACTGAATTAGCTGGGGGGTGTAACTGAAGTATTCGTATGGGGGGGGCTTAACTGAATTATACGGGGGGTTTATCTGAAGAAGTTCCGGGTAGGCTAGTTAAGCTCCCCATTTCTATTGTGGGGGGGGGGGGGGTTAAACTGAATTCAGATAAACACCCCAGGATACATAATTTAGTTACACCCCCACCTACGGAAGTTCACAAATTCGCATTGATTGGGGGGCCAAACCGAGCGTGGGGGGCCATACTAGGGTGGGGGGCTAAACTGAATTTTTCCCGTCGGTGGTTATCGCCGTTGGTTACTGTAGTTTTCACTGATTACGGTAGCATTTCTTTACGGTTGGTCATACTAGGTTACTGTTGCATTCGAATTTAGGTTACTGTAGTAACAATTAGGTTGCTTTTTAGTGAATGTTTAGTGAATTTAGGTTACTGTATTTACAGTATGTCCAGAATATTCGGGCTTTTAGTATCCCGGGAGCGGAAATACATTTTGGTCCAAATGTTTATAAAAAATGGTGTTTTTAGGCGAAACTATCTCAAATGATGAACAGCTAATATTTATTTCCACCTGCTTAAACGATAATTTCAGCAAAAACAGGACAAGTAACAACAGAAAAACAAAGGAACGTTGTCATTTCACAGAAAAAATTATCGATATCTCTCGTGAAGTAGGTAAAAAGCAATTTGATCATTTTCCGCCTTCTCGAAGTCATTAAAATTAACCGAGTAGTCAAATGGTGTAGCGAGGAATAAATACGGGTGGAGGATCTCAAACAAAGTATTTCTCGACGTGTCAGGGACAAAATGTACGGAGAAACCATCCTAAATTATATATTTCTAAGTTTTTGTAAAACGAAAATATTGTTACCTCTATTTGGTTGATTATTATCATTCGACCGTTCACAATTAGCTTGTAAAAGATGTTTTCAACGTTCTAAACAAGTTTATTTAAATTAGAAATGACATTTCCCATTTAAGCAAAAAATTATAAAATATAATTATGAAATACTCTGCTTTGAAAATCCATAAATTTGCCTTTTCGCGGTGGTTAGGGGGCGGAGCGTCTATGCCGATGGTGCACAGACACTGCTAAACAACGGGCACTGCTCCGAAGGGATCCTGAGACCTAGTACGAAAACAGGCCGGCCCGAAAAATCCCCAAAAAAACTATCTACTTACCCTTCTCCAATATTTTTCGTAAACACGGCCTCTCCAAACAACTTCCAATCCAGGGACTTTTAAAAAATTTCCTTCCCCTTCTCGTTTCCAAATCTTCATTTCTTTGAGGTTTTCGATATTGATTCTCCCCATTCGTACACCCTGAAGATTATATTTTAAGATTATTTTTTAATAAAATTGCTTACATTCAAAAAGTCCTCGAGAAGTCTCACCAGATTTATATTGTCCAGAAATGAAAAATCTATTTTTTCTTTGTTCACATTCATATTCTCTAATGATATGGGATAGCCTCTTATACCGTTGATGGACAGCTCTTTGCACGTCTAAAAAGATGTTTTGTCTCTGTCTCTGTCTCTGTCTCTGTCTCTGTCTCTGTCTCTGTCTCTGTCTCTGTCTCTGTCTCTGTCTCTGTCTCTGTCTCTGTCTCTGTCTCTGTCTCTGTCTCTGTCTCTCTCTCTCCTTCTCTCTCTGTCTCTCTCTCTCTCTCTCTCGCAAATCCCTAGCTAGTAAATGAACTTCTTTTGTATGCAGTCGTGAAAAGTTCACAATCTTCATAATTTGGACCGTCTGGTCCGAGAAGATCCCTTTGCAAACCAGCCATTCACCTTTCATTTGAATGTCTTTCCATTTTGGCATCACAAATTCACGAAAATAATATTTTGTATATAAACGATACAAATGAAAAACATGCGGGACCGCCTCCTGAAAAAAAGAAGAAATCCTTCGTAAATTGCACCACTGACCACATAAATTGCAGAAAATTTAATGCCTGATAGCTGAAGAATAGGATTTTCAATGACGATAGTTTCTTCTTTTTCGAAGTCTTCAAAACTCTCGTCTATGAGCGCTTGTTTACAAACTGTGAAATTATACGAAGTCTGAAATAAATGCCGCTTGAGAGAAAATCTTGGGGTTTCTCTCTCTCTCTCTATCTCTATCTCTATCTCTCTCTCTCTTTTTTCATCACACTTACATAGGGTTGTTGTTTTTTTTACAACAAGAATGCGACAAATCCAATGACCATCATCTTCAGAAGCTGCGAGGAAACGTCTTTGAGATTCAACAAATTTATCTATTTTCTTACACGTCTGACAATAGCGACAGAGGGTTTTTGCTTGTAACTAAAGGTTTCTATTTAGTTATGTAATTTCATAAATAAACGCTAACCTTTCTCAAAATTAGGAAGTGGAGTTCAAAAGGTAAGATGGCGATCGGCAACGGCATTTGTGTGACGAAAAACTAGACTGGGGAGAAATAATTGTGATAAAACGCGAAAAAAAGCGCTTAAAAAGCACAATTCCATATTTTTGTTGCGTTTTATGCCCAGAAAGCGAGAATTTTTAAATTCTCGCTTTCTGGGCATAAAACGTTGTTAAAACAACTCGATAGCGTGTGGGTACGTGAGACGTGAGAGACGGAAAAGTTGCTGTGCACTGAAATATGTGGGTTTCACCACGATTATAAGGAGATTTTAGGCGTTTTTTAAGCAATTTAAAGGTTGTTGTATTATATTTGCGTTACCATTCAGACAAAAATGTGATTAGAGCAGCCCACTTTGGCAATAACAGTGCTCTAAGTCTAAACTCCGCCCACTTTGGCAGTATCAGCGCTCTAAGGCTATATACAGTGCGGGAAAAAGTATAGTTCCACTTCAAAACTTTGATTATTATGAAACTTGTTTAGAATCTTGGTGAACCCTATGCACCATCGTTTTTGTCATGGTCGAATACCCTTTGCTGCAACGAACAAGATCTTCACATTTGCATATTCAAATTTTACGTCAACTTTATCGAAAAATGCAAAATTGAGGTGGGAAAAAAGTATAATTCCACCCTCAAAAAACCGATAATTTCTCGAGATTCAAAGAACATCATTAGTCAATAGGTCCTTACACAAGACGGAGACAGTCTTAGGAACGTCTGGGAAGGGAAAGAGACAGTTTGCGGAGCATCGAAGGCATCAACGTAGCCCACTTTTGGCCTTATTAAGATGATCGAGGTTGCAAAACTGCTTGTTTCCTTTGGTTTCAGCCTCCTCATGACACAACATGAGAAAGTTTGGAGTCACATTGAGCCCCAAAGCCGCCCAAAATATTCTGAGAGTGAAAACTTTGTTAGAATCATCCGTTGAATACGATACAGACAGGAGCCGTTTCCCAAAATGAGCAAAATCTGGATCCCGGTAAGAATTTTTTGGAGCCCCGAGACCCACACCATTGGAAAGCCCGTGAAAAGTAGTCTCAGAAAATGTTTTTGTTGCAGTTCAGAAAAAATTTGTCTTCGAACAGACAAGCGTGAAAACATGAAAAGTTGTTGTTTTTTTTGCAAGAAAATTCGCATTTTTTAAATTTTCCATTGGAATACAGAGTGTAATTTTGGTTTTAAATGCTTGTCTGTTCGAAGACAAATTTTTTCTGAACTGCAACAAAAACATTTTCTGAGACAACTTTTCAAGGGCTTTCCAATGGTGTGGGTCTCGGTGCTCCAAAAAATTCTTACAGGTATCCCGATTTTGCACATTTTGGCAAACGGCGCCTGTCTGTGTCGTATGCTAATGCATTTTCGTTTTCAACACTTTAATCTGTTTCTAAGACTTTGGTCAATCGAATGAGTTAGACCATGTCACTCCTGAAGCCCTCGAATGACTTTTAAAACAGCAAGAAAAGTGGAACTATACTTTTTTCCCGCACTGTAAATGTGGCACAGCGGCCAAACGCAGTTCCAAATCTTTACAGAACTAACGAAGGAATTGAACAGCCTAAAAAAAGGTCCGAGCGGTCAATGGATACCAAAAGCGGTCCGAGCGGCCTATCGTTACCAGAACCGGAAGCGGGCAAAGGTTGCTCAGCCACAACCCAGTGTGACTGAATATCGAATAAAGCATGAATTCATTACCAGTATCTACAAGAAAACCGGTGGTGGGGAATGATTCTGTGTGGATCGGTCCACAATTTCGCTGGGGAATGGGGAAATTTCACAAAATGACAAGATCAGAATGAGGTATAATGGGTTCAACGGCGGCGTTCTTCACTCAGATGTCGAATTCCACCTCGACGCAGAAGCGAATGCGCACTTGGTCCACACTGTAGACGATGTACTCGTTGTAGAGAAGGGAACTGGAGGCGGCCGAGGCGCTCTTGTTCTTCACCGGCTTTCCACACGGCACCACCACTCCGTCGTCGCTGAAAATGCGGGATTTAGTGAATTTCTCTACAAACAGCTGTCACCCTTCGTCTCCAATCATCACCCACGCGTTCTGCTTCTCTAACTGTTACCCTGTCGCTCTGCTTCTCTAATCATTTTGCAAAAACCCTGCGTCTCTAACTATCTGTGTCTCTCAACGTACCTCGGTGTTTCTAACTGCAATTCCGTCACTCTCACTCTGCGTCTCTAACCCTTGCCTAGTCACTCTGCGTTTCTGACTACCCCGACACTCGGCGTCTCTAACTCTAGTTGCCCTCTGAGTATCTACCACCTCTCTCTCTCTCTCTCTCTCTCTCTCTCTCTCTCTCTCTCTCTCTCTCTCAAACTTACAGAGTGACTTTATGGAGGTTTCTTTATTTTTTAGTCTTCTAGAGTATATTTCTCACTGTCTAGTTTTGCTTCACTCTGTATCGGTAGTCTGTCCGAGACGCAGAGCCTAGTCACTCTGCGTCTCTAACCCTCTCATTGTTTGCTTGTCTAACTGTTTCGTTGTTATTCTGTTATACCACATTCAGTTCAGAGCCCCCCAAATACTCGCACGTTTTTTCACCATTTGGTGGGGCTTGCAGATTGAGCCCCCCAAACGATCCTTGTCCAGCTATGCATATAAACACCTAATTCAGTGAGCCCCCTTACTGATTATTCAAACTGAAGGTGGGATCAACCTAACGCGGGGGTATATTTTGCGACAACTCCCCCCCCCCAAATTAGAAAAAGTTGTCAAAATTTGCGACGGGCCTCCTTCATTAAAAAAAAAATTTGGTAAAAGTCCAACTGCGGCGCTCCCAGCAGCCGCCGAGGTTGGCAAAGTATGCCTCACTAGAGTGGGGGGTCTTAACTGAATTTTCCCCTTTTGTTACTCTGCGTCTCTAACGTATAACCTGCAATTCTGCGTCTCTAATCTTTACCCATTCACTCTGCGTCTATAACTATTACCCCGTAACTCTGCGTCTCTAATCTACACCCTATCTCTCTGCGTATCTGACCGATTCCTTTTTATTCACTCTGCGTCTCTAACCATTGCCTAGTCACACTGCGTCTCTAACCCTGTCCAAATCACGCTGTGTCACTAAATGCACCGGTTCTCTGAGTCTCCTACCAGGATCTAGCATCTCTCTCTCCCTCTCTAACTTACAGAGTGATGAACTCCTCCTTGTTGGGGCACGTCTTTCCCACTCCGAGCGTGCTGTGGCACTTGCCCAACTTGGTGCCCGCGTCGTAGTCGGCCGAGTTGAGTTCCCTCTGGTCTCCCAGAGCCACCTCGCAAAGAAGCAGGAGGCCGGGCTTGTACCTGACAGGGTAGCAGTAGTTTCCGGACTTACTCGCCATGTCGGCAAAGTAGATTCCCTTTCCAAACATGTAACCTGAAAAAATTGGATTTTAGGAGAACGAATGATGGAAATACCGCAAGAGGGGGCTTCGGGAGGGGCGATGCGGAGGCCTTGGGAGAGGATTCCGTAGAAGTTGGTGACGCGGGAACCGTGCCAGAGGAGCATTCTGAAAGAGAGAGGTTAGAGAGAGAGAGAGAGAGAGAGAGAGAGAGAGAGAGAGACTAAGCCATTCAGAGAAAGAGAGATGGTTAGAGATCCAGAGACTTTTAGAGACCCAGAGAAACTGACACACCTAGAGACGCAAAGAAATACACATTTTTGAAGACGCAGAGAAATCAAACACTTTTAAAGATGCAGAAATATAGAGACGCAGAGAAACAGACTGATGGAGACGCAGAAAAAGAGACACCGTTAGAGACGTGGAGAAATAGAGACTGTTAGAGACGCAGGGAACTAGGCATTGTTAGACATGTAGCGGCAAGGGCGCCGCGGCTATGGAAGAGCCATCCGGACAGGTGCGAACGGCGCGCCGGTAGCTCAGTGGTAGAGCATCCGACTGCAGTTGTTGAGGTCGCGGGTTCGAGTCCCGCCTGGTGCATTGTCTTTTGCGAGTACCTCTGTGACCAATCGCGTTTAGGGCAACGTGATTGACACGCATATACAGCTAAAGACGCAGAGAAAAAGAGACTCGTAGAGACGCAGACACCGTGCAGAGAAGTAAAGAAAAAGACATTCATCATAGTTAGACGCAGGCACCGTACCTGAGAGGCAGAGAAATATACACGGTTAGAAACGCAGAGTATAAAACACTCAGCGTCGCATAGACTGAGTTAGAGACGCAGAGAAACAAGGACAGTTAGAGACGCATAGCCCGTACCTGTTGCTGATATCGCCGCGGAACCTCTCCGTCTCTGTATGTCTCTCAATCTGGTACACATTCTTGATCTTCATCGAGTACATGTGCGTGTCTCCGTGGGTGGTCTTCAGGAACTTCTCCACCATCTAAATTTAAATAAATTTGTAAAATAAATAAATATATTTAAATACCTTGTAATTGTCAGACTGGACGGCCAGCGGTTCCACGTCACAGCGCATGTTGTTGTAGTGCTTATCCACGGTGGCGATCCTGGAAAGGGAGAGAGTTAGAGACGGAGATGAATGGGAGAGGGTTAGAGACGCAGAGAATGACAGAAAGACGGTTAGAGACGCAGAGAACGCAGACAGAAGAGAAGAGACACACAGAAGAGCAGGCAGGCGGTTAGAGACGCAGAGAATGGCAGAAAGACGGTTAGAGACGCAGAGAATGACAGAAAGACGGTTAGAGACGCAGAGAATGACAGAAAGACGGTTAGAGACGCAAAGAACGCAGACAGAAGAGAAGAGACACAGAGAAGAGCAGGCAGGCGGTTAGAGACGCAGAGAATGACAGAAGGACGGTTAGAGACGCAGAGAACGCAGACAGAAAAGAAGAGACACAGAGAAGAGCAGGCAGGCGGTTAGAGACGCAGAAAACCCACTTTTCTCCTCCCTTCTTCGCATTTCCAAAGTTCCTGACGGCAATTTCGATGTCTTCCAGCACGGAAAGCAGGTCCGTCTCTTTCTTGATAGCCTCGACGGATTTGATGAGAGGTGGCTGCTTGAATCTGCAAAATCCGACGAATTTACCCAATCCAAACGAAAAATTACCCGAAATTGTGGGGAATCTTGGTGTAGTACTCGTTGACCAGCTGAACAAAGCCCTTTGAGAAGTCCTTCTCTTTGATGAGCTTCTCCAGCTCTCCCAACAAACGGTAGCCCTCGGCGATCTGCTTCTCTGTTAGTTTTCCTGAAAAATATAAATATTTGCAAAAAAACTCTGTGTTTTTTACTGTTACTCTGTCACCCTGCGTCTCTAACCATTCCCCTGTCACTCTGCGTCTCTAACCATTCCCTCTCACTCTGCGTCTCTAACCATTCCCCTGTCACTCTGCGTCGCTAACCATTTCCTCTCATTCTGCGTCGCTAACCATTCCCTGTCTTTCTGCGTCTCTAACCACTCCCTGTCACCCTGCGTCTTTAACCATTCCCCTGCCACTCTGCGTCTCTAACCATTCCCTCTCACTCTGCGTCTCTAACCATTCCCTCTCACTCTGCGTCTCTAACCATTCCCTCTCACTCTGCGTCTCTAACCACTCCAGTTAGCCATTCACTCTGCGTCTCTAACCGTTCCCTATCTTTCCCAACCTACCTAGAGGAGAACGTGTCGAATCAAATTCCATTTGCATGACGGTCTCCTCCATGGCCTGGAGGTTGCAGATAAGGGAGAGGAGGCTCTGGACACGTTCGTCCAGTTTCGACTCCGGCACAGGTTCGTCCTTCGCCTCATCCCCTCCCTCCTCTTCTGATCCGTTCTTCTTCACATCGTAGTCCATCTGAAAAAAAAAAGAATTATGGATGCGATAAGATAAAAAGGAAAGGTGCGTAAAGTATAGAGTATGAGGGGTGCTAGGAAAGGAGAGAAGCGTGAGGGAATTTAAGACAGTCTGGTGAAAATGCAGAGACGCGGAGTTTCTGGTAAGAGGGTAGAGAAACAGATAGACAATACGGAGTTGGAATCCGACGATAAAGGTTAGGGATGGTTTGGTAGAGACGCAGACACCCATAGAAGCTAGTTAGGGGACAACAGTGAGAGATACAGCAAGACAACAGTGACAGACGCAGTGTCATACAACAGATAGACACACAGGGTGACGGGACAAGGTCAGAGACGCAGAGTGACAGTGGGAGAGACGCAGTAGTAGTGAGAGACGCAGAGAGCAGAAACAACAGAGACGCAGACGCAGAGAGCAGAGACAACAGTGACAGACGCAGAGTGGCAAGACAGGGGTTAGAGACACGGAGTAATAGAGGGAAAGTTAGAGCCGCAGTGTCAATACAACAGTAAGACACAGGATGACAGGACAATGTCAGAGACGCAGAGTGTACTACTGAATGCTGACGTCAGTGCGAGAGAGAGAGAGAGACCAAAGAAACAGAGAAACTCACGTGAATGAGAGTGTACTTTCCAGGAACACTCTCGAACGAGTCCTTCGTCGCCCACTCATTGCCCGACTTGGCGAGGAACTTGGAAGTGAAGCAGGCCTTGGCGCCCTCGATATTCGCTCCGAAAGGGTTGAGAGTCATCTGTCCCCGATAGCCAACACGGCCCCAGCGGAACCACACACTAAATTGCCCCCAATTAATGGCAATTAAGGGGTCATTTACCTGTAATTCTTGCCACTATCGTCTTCCAACAACTGCATGATGTAGTACTTGTTGTTGTTGTTGGCGATGTTCGTCTGAAAAGATAATGATAAGAAAATACTGCTAGATTGCACTGCGTTTACAGCTCTGCCGCCTGTCAATCAATTAGGCAGTGGCTAAACTGCACTGTGTTTACAAACGGGGAAGGGGCGTTTCTGCACCCGTACGACATCGGTTACTTACCTGGTTGAGCATGGCGTCCCAGACGATATTTCCTTCATCCAGCACATGGGCAGAGTGCAGTTTTTGGGTGCATTCGGGGTCCACGGGGGCACGGCCCTTCAGAATCAGGGTCCGCTTGGTGTCGTACTCCTTACCAGACTTGGGACGACTCTTGCCAGAGGCGCCGCTCTTTCCATTCTTCTGAAACTAGTCGATTTCTCTGCGTTCTCTCTCTCTCTCTCTCACACTGCCTGTCTCTGTATCTCACCTTAGGCTTCTCTTCCTCGCCGTCCTCTTCTTCCTCAATATCCTCAACCTTCACCTTGCTCTTGCCCTTCTTCTAAAATTAGATTATGACTTCTGCATCTCGAATTGAGACAATTCTCTCTAACCATGTTTGTCTCAGTTTTCTGCGTCTCTAGCACTCTTATTATTCTGCGTCTCTAACTATGCTTAGCCTTCTAACAGTCTCTATTTCACAGCACCTGTAAAAATGCCTGCTTCTCAGTGTCTCTAACAAACCTAGTTTCCATACGCGGGGAGCGTTAGGCAACTGAAGTGCCCACCCTTAACTTTAAGACCTAAACATTGGGTAACCACCCTTAACTATAAAGCCTTGAAATTAGGTAACTACCCTTAACTTTAAGGCCTTAAAAGTGAGTAACCCCTTAACTTTAATTCCTTAAAATTAGTTACCAACCCTTAACTTTAAGGCCAAAAAAATGGATAACAACCCTTACCTATGAGGCCTATTGGGTTACCCCTTAACTGTGGGACCCTTAGGGAAGCTGTGAGCAAAATTTGCCCCAACCAAACCTTCAGAAATCGGAAATTTGTGCAGTTTCACACCCTAATCTGGGGAAAACCAGGTACTCCCGAGGTACGCTGGTTTCTCTGCGTCTCTAACAATGTCTAGTATATCTCTAACAGTCTGGTCTCTCTGTCTTTTCTTCTATTTCTCACCTTCGGCTTCTCTTCTTCCTCATCCGCTTCCTCAACCTTCTCCACCTTCGCCTTGGTCCTGCTCCTCTTCTGAAAATGAGTTATGGTCTCTAACAATGCCTATCTTCTCAGCCTCTCTAACACAGCCTCTCTCTCTCTCTCTCTCTCTCTTTCTCTCTCACTGTATCATTCTGACCTTCGGCTTCTCTTCCTCCTCCTCGTCAGGCTCCTCCTCCTTCACTGTCACAGCCTCCACATTCAGACTCCTCTTGGTGAGGGCGCGAGTCCTGGTCGACGGCAGAGTCGGCTGAGCGGAAAACGAACTCTCCGCCGCGGATTCCGTCCTTCTTAGCTGAAAAGGGATATAATTGAATATGTAAAAGTATAGCTGTCGCCAAATTGAAATCATGCCAATAAAATTAGAATGTTCTAGCGATCCTCTGTTGACATTAAACTTCGTAGTCTAATCACTAGACGACAGAGCAAGCTTTGCACATTTCCGCAATTAGCATATGATTTCATTTTGGCGACAGCTATAATGTCTCTTAAAGGGATGGGGGTTTACACAATCAGGTGGGACTTCCATTTGCACGCCCCAAAAACAAAGTTCGTAGATACACCTCATGTTTGGGTACGAAAAGACGTAACCTCTACACAGATAAATACAAAATCCTAACCTTTTGGGTGTTTTCGTCCGTGGTCATCTCCATGGCCTCAAAGTCGACCTTCCACTTCACTCCATCGATGTCGATTTCAGCGGTTCCGTCGTTCTAAAAGTAAAATTTAAGCTACGCCCACTTGGAAGTGCCCCGATGCAGTGACACCCTTTCAATAAAAAGTGCTCCATTGCGAATCCTTGGTAATTGTTTTTTTAAGCTCCGCCCTTTTCTCACCAAATATGGGCACAGCCCCGTCGCTTGGGTCGTGGTGAGGCCCGACTCTTTAAAAATTGCCTATCGGAGACATAACGGGACATGAAGTGCTTTAATAAAGTGCCGGTGCCTATGGAATTCGGCGTTTGCTTGCAAATGGTCGCAAAAAAATTGAAGGGGGCTTACTTTGCCACCGAAGCATCATTTGGGGGGCTAACGCATCGAATCCCCAAACGCTCCCTGTCCGCCATGCAGCCCCCGTCCATTTTGACACTATATGCGCTCTAATCGTAATTTCCACCCCTTTCCCATTTATTCCGCTCTCTCCTGCCAAAAACGTACCTTTCCACCCTCGAGGGCGACCTGCACAGCGTAAGGGAGTCCCTCATAACGGCGGCCTTTTTTCCCCTCCCAGCAGGCGAAGGCTTCTGAAACTTTTACAGTAAGCCAGGATGACTGTCCTCCTACCGTCCTTTGTAGTTCTGATGGTGCAGCGGATGCTCCGGGAGAACCCGGTGTCCGTGTTCAGCTGCTTCATCGCAGCGACGTCGAGACGGAGCTTAGCCTCCTCGATTTCGGTCTCCACGAATCCATCAGCCCTTTAATTAATGAACAATAGAGAATTTTAGCGAAAACCCACTCGCTGAGCTGTTTGCTGAGTTCCTCGCTGTAGCGGACCCATTTGCCGCGGCTGTGTTCGTACTCCCAGGCGGTCTCAGTCGACGAAGAGGCTGAAATAAGCAAGGTTAACTTTAAAGAAAAAATGGGAAAGCTGGCAGTTTTGCTCTTTTGCTATCGAAATTTCAGTTTACGCCACTTTTGTTTGCGTAAGGGACGCAAAGAGGTTGGGACCAGTCTTGGGCCAAAAGTTTGCGCTATTTTCAATTTGACACCCTAATTTTCACGTGATTTGTCCCTAACCCAGAGTATTTCTACCATTCCGCTGTAAACTGACGGTCATCCACCAATATCTGAGTAGTATTGCAATTGGTGGGTGGGGTGGGGGAAAAGGGTGCCAATTTATGTTGACAATTGATGTTGGAAAGCGTGCCAATGAATGTTACGGTAGCTTGCCTTGATTACGGAACACGGTCTTTCCAATTGTAACTAGAGTAACTTCAAAAACGGAACTGGAAGTTAGCCAAACCCATACATGAACAAGCTACCTGTGGGGTCCGTTTTGCGCGACCCCCCCCCCCCCCCACAATACAAATGAGACCTGCGGCGCGAGTCCCCCAAATGGAAAATTAGGCTCGGCACGACCCCCTCTACCGAACCTGCGGGCGCTTGTTCATCTATGGCCAAACCCCGCCCTTTTCGATGGATCTGGATAGAGTCGTCCCGCCACGAAAAGAGCTGGTAATTTGCCATAGGCGCGTATTCGACACACTCGAGGCTTTTGGCACTTTACTTAGGCTTTTCGTGGCGGGATCACGTGTGACATATGACGTTCTAGGCAGTTGGCAAAGTGCCCCAAAGTTCTCACGGGCCGAAGACACCTCAGGCACTCGTTTGCGGAATTCAACCTGTTTCGTTTTGGATTATCTTGTGCCATAAAAAATTCCACTGAAATCTGTTGAAATCAGCTGAAACCGGCATTTTGCATTCTAATTGGCAAATTTACGGATTTTAAAATTAAAAATTAAATCCGCTGAAATTTATTTTCTTTTGAATTCCGCACAAACAGCCCGAAATCTGCTGAAATCCGCTGAATCAGCTTGGATTCCGCAAACGAGTGCCTGAGACTACTAAGTTATGTAAAGCAGTTAAAAAAATTATTAGGCAGAATTAAACAAAACATTAAATTTTGTTCATCGTTCACGGGCCGGGCCGTCATTTGAGAACCAAGCATGGCAAAATTTGGGGCCGGGCCAGGCCGGGCCGGGAAAAATTTTGAAGCGGGCGGCCCGAAATTTTTTTTTTCGTTTTCTTTGATTTTTACATTGAAAAAAGGCATAAATTTTCGGTTGAGTCGGGCCGGCCCGGGCCGGGCCAGGTCAGGCCGTGAAAATTTTTGGAGCGGGCCGGCCCGTTGCCATGCTTGTTGAGAACCCCTGTTCAAGCTACCGAAGTAGATTTGGTTGTGTGCACCATTTGAGAGTATCCAATGAATAACTCCAAGAACGTGTAATGTCTAAACAATGGTACAATGTGACAAAGTAATTGTGGCAAAGTTATTACCAGTTCTCCTCGAGCAGGGTATATGCTTTGTAATTACAATTTTTAAAAATTAAAAGCGGCGCCCCGGGTCCAAAAAAAGCCAAAATACAAAAAAAAAATTGATAGATTTTATGGCAAAATACATGGGTATTGTAGTATTTTCAAAATTATGCCAATAGGGGGCAGTGAAAACAAGGTACAAACTCATGGCCCACCAAAAAATCTTCCCTTTCACCACATAAATCAGCCCGGATTGTTTCCCATTTCTCGTTTTCTTATCAACCGTTCAAAGACCCTCTTTGTCTCCAAAGATTCAGAACACCACGTTCTGATAAGCTCACCTGGCGACACATCGGCTTGCACCTCCATTGCAGCAGACTCGATATCTAAAACCACCGTTTCTGAAGAATTCCAAGCGAAATGGAGAAGAGAAGACGGGGAATTTGAAACCGAAACCAAGGAAAGGTGAATAAAATGGCTAGGAGAGCGTTCATTTCATATGTAACAAACTATATAGGATAATAAAACGTGGATTCGTGGGGGCAATAAAACGTGTGGATAGGGGTGGAATTAGAAAAGGATCCAGTAGAACAAGGCGACGATGGCCACGATCAGAGCGGGCCAAGTGATGGCATCCATCAGAGAGGAATCGGCGACTCCGGTCCTGCAAAAGCAAAGGTTGCGAAAGCGCCGATTGTTGGTTCGCAATTGGCGCCAAGGCTAGGACAAGTGCGCAGCGACTGCGGGGAACCGTGCGGCAATCGGCGGCCACGGGGAGAGGCGGGTGAGAGCCTTTTAAAGCGACCTGAGGCTGCCTTAACTCTTGCAAAGCGACCTGAGGCTACCTTAACAACTCCAAAGCGACCTGAGACTGCCTAGATACTTTCAAAGTACCTGTGACTGCCTTGACTCCCCTGAAGTGGCCTGAGGCCGCCCTAACTCCTTTACAGCGGCCTGAGGCTGCCTAAATCCTTTCATAGCGGCCTGACGCTGCTTAGTTCTGTCAAAAGCAGCCTAAGGCTGCCTTAACTCTTCAGAAGCGGCCTGAGGCTACCTCGATCCATTCGAAGCAGCCGGGACTGCCCTAACTCTTCTGAAGAGGCAGGAGGCCGTCTCGAACTGTCAAAGGCGGCCTGAGGGTGCCTAGACCGTTTCAAAGCGCCTGAGGCTGCCTTAACTCATCCAAAGCGACTGAGGCTGCCCTAATCCTTTTAAAGTGCCCTGGGGGTATCTAGATTATTCTAATGCGGCCAGACTGATTAGTTCTGTCCAAAGCGGCCTGAGGCTACCTACATTCTTTCAGAGCGCCGTGCGGCCGCCTAGTTTTGTCAAGAGCGGCCTGAGGCTACCTCGATCATTTCAAAGCGGCCTGGGGCTGCCCAGATCCTTTCAAAGCGATCTAAGGCTGACTTTTAAAGCGGCCTGAGGCTGTTATTCGCTCAACTGCGCGGCCTGAGCCTGCCCTTTCCTCACCTCTGTTTGTTGTCGGTGGCCTGCGTGTTCCAGGAGGACTTCTTATCATACGAGTACTTCTGTCTCTCAGCCTGAAAATGAAAATATCAGAAAAATTTTTGCTTTAGTTTGAATTTTAGGTGTCACGAATTCCCACGCACCCATTTTTGCAACGAATCTGCGGCAAATCACATTTTGACGCAATCTACCACGACGTTCTGTGATTTGCGCCAACGAGGAAAGAAAACAACGAGTTTGTCGCAAATCACACCACGCCAAACCACAAAATGTCATGGCGAATCGCATCAAACGAGAATCTACCGACGGAAATTCGAAAATCGGAGTACAGGCACCGCGTGTCGTAGTTTGTACACATTTTCTTCCGCTTTGTGGATGAATTCTAGGCAGGCATAGGCCGCTCTTCACAAACCTAGTCATGCTGAGGCTACGTTTTCAGACTGCAGGCAGGCTCAGGCCGCGATTTATCCTATCAAACCGCCATTTACAAACCTAAACAGTAAGTAAATTTCTCCATTTTTCGCGATGAACATTTTTAAAACCACAAGGTGCGCTCCTTGAAATTCAATCTTTCCATCTATTACCGGACACTCCGTGATAATTTCAACGGCCTACAGTCTAGCCTTGCCGCGCCTCCGCAATTCCGTGACAAAAACAGGCGAAATCGTCGGGAGAAACGATCGATAATTGCAACAAATTAGAGACACTTAGGGCACTTCACACGAAAATCAACAAACTACAATACGATTTGAGGCTTACGGTAGGTTATAAGTTCAGAAGACGTGCAGAGAGCGGCCTGATGCTGACAAGATTTCCAGCATCGAAAATTCGGCTGTTGATGTTTAAAATCACCTAATTTACCACGAATTCTTGGCTTCTTGCCAAGGATATCGGCACCGGTTTTAGATTTTATTTTGTGTTTATGCAAATTGCCTACGGCGGTAGCGTAATTTTACCAGTCTGGTCCCGCCAAGACGTTCCAAAATTCGGCTGTTGACGTTTAGAAGCACGAGTGTTAACAGCCGAATTCTGGAACATCGCGCCGGTACCAATTTTACCACGGATACCTGACGACTCGCCAAGGATCGAGATTTTTTAAGCTAGATAAATAACAAACCTCGACGATCTCTCCAACGAGGTAGTCCTCCTTCATGTTGCGGGCGTCGGTGGAGTGGCCGACATCTTCGAAGGCTTCGGTGCAGTCCTGGCCGGCCTGCTCCAGCAGAACCTCGCAGCCTCCGGGGTGCTAAAGCTCGAAATAAGTAAAAAGTGATATAATAATAAAAATATTAGTAATAATGAAAGCAAACCTCGTCGAGGAACTTGCTAACGTCGTAGACCTTGTTTCCTATGACGAACCAGGTCGAGGCACGAGAGTTGTGCTCAGAGACCTCGGCGCGGGTGATCTGCTTCAGAGACATGGCTGAAATGATGCAAGTTAGCATTAAAATAAACGTTCATACATATAGAAATCTAGGATCTGAAAAGAGAAAACGAAAGGTAAAGTGACGTGGCAACGCGTGAAGGTTAAATAGAAAGAAATTGAGCAAACAACGCAAGCGAAATGGTCAGAAGAACGGAAAATGGGATTATTTAATAATTTTTAAAAACAAAATTTAGTTCAAATTCGAAAAAAAAGAATACCTCACAATTGTTAGCTGGACTCGATTTTTTGGCATAACTTTTGGAAAATCAGTGCAAAAGAAGCAAAAAGAAGAAGCTGCAACCAACGGAACGCTGTGGAGTAGTGCAATAATCAAAGAAGGCGATAAAGGAGCGGAAACAGTGACTAGACTACGCGCTAGACAACATCACAATGTTCAGAGTGCGCACGTAGGAAGTGGGCAATTTTTCGAACAATTGCTCATTGTTTCCAGAAATTTACGTGCTGGGTAGGTGAAAATACATAACAGATATGTTTTCCACGCAGTGAAATCACACTTAAGGCAATATTTCTTTAAATATTCGTGCTTGGCTGCATTACTCGGCCGTTCCGTGAATTTGAAGACTGCTTGGAAGCATTTATTTCTAATATTTCTAAACCAAAAATGTTAAAAGTTACAGGTTCCTTCTGCAAATGACACGATTGTTAGTGAAAGTAGCTCAATAAAAAGGCTATAAAAATATGAATCAGCTCAGAACATGCGGTAAATCGCGGGACAAAGGACAAAGACTGCGGTACACTCGACGAACGCGCCAGGAACTAGTGAGGCGACCTTTGAACGGCTAAATGGTGGCGCGTTGTAGGCACAAGAGAGATGGAAACTACGGCGTAGACGATAATTGTGGACGATGTACATTGGTGGGTACATGAATCAAAACGGTTGCAATAAAAGTATGATCAAACTACGTCTACTTCGAAGTGGGGAGGACAACTTAGGTTAATTAGTTGTTTTGTACAAAGCGCAATTAAGATAATAACCGCCAACTCATAATGGAACACAAAAACATGCGAAGCAAAAGCAGATTTTTTAAAAAATATAACCAACTGGGTGCAGTTTTTTTTGTTTCGTCAAGATGTCAAACAATTTCTTTTTTTTAAACACCAACAACAAGGGATTTTGAGGGAAAAACAACGAAACGTAAAAAAACTGTGCATCAACGAAATGCAGTTCTCCGCATGGTTTTCTGCAACGAGCGCACAGAATTATCATGATACAAAATTTGAATTAGCTGATTTGTTCTGCAGCGGCTCGGGACCCAGCGCCTTCGCTGCGGGACCCGTCTTCCTTTTTATTGGATGAATTTTGAAAAATCAAAAAATTGCAGCCACAAGTTGCATATTTAAGCTACATGCGTAAATCGCTAGAGCTGTCCGATGTTTAGCAGCAGGCCATTTTCAAAACGCCTGTACGCCGTCGTCGTCACAGCGGTGTGCATTAGCTTGCTACAGGGCTGGTAAATTTGAGTGCCGGCCCGGGCCCAAATTTTTGCAGTGAAGGTCGGCCCTTTGCCATTCCTTGCTTGATATTTGGATAATTCTAAGTTTGCGACATAATAACTATTATTGAACACAAACTATAAGTGAACGGCGTTTCTCAAAACAAAGGAAGTAAACGTAGAGAAATAACGTTGAACCGATAAAAAAGGGGTTCCAAAGAGAAACACGTGTTGGCTTGGAAACCAGGTCGCATCGATGCCTATCGCACAGAGAGTGGCGCCATCGACCTTGCCGAGTGTGGTAGGGGGAAGGCACGGTTATCGACCAGTTGGAGCGCCCGTTATGAAGGAACAGAGTTGTGTGTGTACACAAAGCACGCCACGCTCCGACACAGCCAAGGCACAAATCGGCAGAAATTAAGATGTCACCGTGTGTTTTGACGAGAGCGGGGCACGGTTCCCACAAGATAGCAAAACAAGCCCGCATTTCGGACACAAACAGGGCAAAAAACGATCAAAAATGGGGTTTATAACCGAAAATTCTGCATTTTTAAAGAAATTTCGAAAACACTTCATTTACACGATGGGAATATGACAATGGAAGAGATTCTGCGGACCCGGGACAAAGTACAAAGTACAAAATGGAGTTAGTGAAGTGTGTCGTGGGCTTTCGACTTCGTCTGCGCGTCTTCGAAGCGCATACGACGGGGGAAGAAATCTGAAAATGATATTTTGTGCCACAATTAGTCTGATATTTCGGGCCGGCCCGAACAAAACAGCTCAAAATCGAAATTTTCTGACAAACCAACCGTGAAGAAACTCAAGTTCATCGCACTCTTGGATGTAGGCGGCCAACTCGTCGTAACCGATGTTGTTTCCGTAGCGCGAGTGGACGGATTTGATCAAATCTTCGATGAACAGCTCCTGGAAAAAACCATAATTACAGCAGTCATAGGGTTTGCCAGGGTGGGTTTGGTTACCCACATTTAACTTTTAGACGTTAACGGGAAAAGTAGCCTTTAACCACCTTTAACAATCGTCCATTCATAGTATCTACCACCTTCAAGCTCAGGAAAAGCCGGATATCCCCCAAAATGCAAAAGACGCAGTTTCACGCCCGACATTTAACAAAAAGCAGTCCTTTAACCTGTGCATAAACAATTCTACAACGACAATATTTCTCCTTCGCTCTCCTTTTTGGACCCGTTTTTCGAAACGGCCGCTCGCCGTAGTGGCACGGTGTTTTGTATAATGTTGTTTTGTTTAGTCCCGCCTGGAAAAGTTTGTGCACGGTTTGCATGCCGTTTAGCGCATAGTTGTTTGCAACGTTCGCATAGAATTTTGATCACCGATAATTTGAATTTTGGGCAATTTGTACTGCAGCGGCTCAGGACACAGCGCTTTCGCTACAAGACCCGCCTTCCCAACATCACAAAATTTTCCACAAAATTCTCTGCCGTTTGTGGATGAAAAGCAACTTTGAAAAATGAAAAAGTAGCTAATAAAATGAATTTCCGGAGTCAATCCCCTGAACAACACAACAGTGTGCCCGGTAAGATATGAATTTTCTTGTCTATATTTTTTCAAAGGATGAAATAAGAATCCAAAAAATTGCCTTCGAAAGTAGCTACTGTAGAAAAATGTGAAAGAATGTCACGGATTAAAGGACTATTTCGTTTTGGGCGGGACCGTGATATATTGTGGGTTGTTACAGTAACCCCTTCCTGATGCAGACTTCTGTAAAGCCCTGTTCAACCAAAAATAACATTTTGGCAAAAGATAACGCCCAGTTCAGTCAACCCAGGGTACAGTATCCTTTTACCGGGGTTCACGAGCCGGGCCATTTTGAAATTTTTGGTCGGCCCGGCCCGTTTCCCACCCAGTCAGATTGCCATCCACACAACCAAGGTTCGATCCCGGTCGGTGACATTCTTTTTTGTTCGACTAATATTGACGTATATGTTAGTAACAAACATTATTAAGTAATTTAAAACAGTTTGAAAAATTATTGTACCTATTTATACAAAATTTAAATTTTTCGTTTTTCATACGCGGGCTGTCCCAAAAAAAAAATCCATTGGCCATTTGAGAACCCCGCGTTTACTCACAGCTCCCTTGGAGTAGGCGAAGACGGCTTCAGGAGACAGGGGCATGCTTTCGGTGAGGGCGGCGATGGCCTTCACCCTGGCCTGGGGCAGGTGGTGGGGTCCGTCTTTCTCCCCTTGTGGGGACACTTTCTCGCTCACATTCGACATCCTAAAACAAGGTTAAAGGATTGGGGATGTCACCACAGAGGTAGAAATTGTTTAAAACGACAGGAAAAGCTGGAAACAACGAGAAAAAGCGTCTTTAAACCTGAGATCACAAATACAACTTGAAAACATATCACAACTTCTGGAAGACTGACTACTGGGCAGGCTCGTCGAGGATATTGTCGTCGAAGGCAAGTTCGTTGGGCTTGGGTTCTTGCATCTGGGCGGGAGGGAGATCGACGGGCTTTTCTGGAAAAGAGAGGGTTAGAGAGAGAGAGAGAGAGAGAGAGAGAGAGAGAGAGAGAGGGAGGGAGAGAGAGAGAGAAGGTTTTCAGACAATTTGAGCTGCGGATGGTTGGAGACACAGGGGAACAGGTGGAGATGGTTAGAGACGGGGTTCTCAAATGACGGGCCGGGCCGGGCCGAGGGATTTTTTTGGGACGGCCCGACCCGGCCCGGTCGGCCCGGGTATTGAAAAATTAAATTAAATTTTTTGTATAAATCGGTACAATATTTTTTAAAACTGTTTTAAATTACTTAATAATGTTTGTTACTAACATATAACTCAATATTAGTCGTACAAAAAAGAATTCCACCGACCGGGATCGAACCCTGGTCGTGTGGGTGGCAATCTGACTGATCCAAAATTTTCCAACTGACCCGGCCCGGCCCGTGAGAACCCCGGTTAGAGATGCAGAGGAACTGACAGGAAATGGTTAGAGACGCAGAAAAAACAATGGAAGAAGGTTAGATACGCAAAGAAACAGCTGGGAGATGGTTAGACACGCATACACTGCGAAACCGAGAGAGAGAGAGAGAGAGAGAGAGAGAGAGAGAGAGAGAGAGAGACTAACCTCCTTCTGTGAAGCCGTTCATCATCTCGCCCTGCATGAAAACAGCGTATTTTCCATCTTCTGCATTGATCAGCTCGTTCACGTAGTAGCACACCTCGACCTGAAGGAATATAGCAAATTTAAGTAAAAAAAAAAAAAAATACAACCAAAACCCTTTTCCTATAGTAAGCAAAATGCAACAGGTGAACGCATTTTAGCCGAAAATAATTTTGACTTACCCCATCGACAATGATGACAAGCTGGTCGTTAACTGCGAGTGAGCCCTGCTCAATCATCGTCTTCAACTCCTGGTGATGAACTCCTCCCAATTCCTCCACCTCTGTTCCCATGTGATCTACGAAACGGATGTGAACTGGCACAGGTTGCATGGAGAGTTGGGCCTCTGGGATGGGCTCTTCTCGCTCCAGGAGTGGTGGTGGCTCTAGGTCTTCCTCCTCGTCTTCGATGGGGAACTCCTCGCCGAGACCTTCTAAAGTGAAAGTGTAAAAATTAGTCTCACTCTTTCTCAATCCCTCTTTGGGTCTCCATTGGCTCTGCGTTTCTAACCATCACTCACTTTCTCTGCGTCTCTAACATTCTCTGTGTCTGTAACCTATTTACTTTGCATCTCTAACCGGCTATACCGTTCTCTGCGTCTCTGACGATCTCTGCATGCCTAACCGCCCCTCACTTACTCTGTGTCTCTGACCATCTCACATTCTCTATGCGTCTCTACCCGCCGCTCACTTTCTCTGCGTCTCTAACCGCCGCTCACTTTCTCTGCGTCTCTAACAGGCTCTAACGTTCTCTACGTCTCTAACCATCTCATATTTTCTCGGCGTCTCTAACATTCTCACAATTCCTCTGCGTCTCTATACGCCTCTACCTTTCTCTGCGTCTCTAACTACCGCTCACTTTGTATATGTCTCTAACCGCCTCACATTTTATCTCCGTTCGAACATTCTCTGCCTTCCTCTGCGTCTCTACCCACCTATCAATTTCTCTGCGTCTCTAACCGTGTCTTACTTTGTCTGTGTTTCTAACCGCCTCTCATTTTCCCTTTCTCTATCACATTCCGCATATCTAACTGCCTTCCCTGTTTGCTGCTCTAACCGTCTCTGTGAATCAAACACCCACTAATAATCTGCGCTTCTCAACTCTCTCTCTCTCTCCCTCTCTACCTTCAATCGGCTGTCCTCCCTCCTTCTCAATATCCATCATCGTCTCATTGTCCGCCTGCTGTATGGCCCTCACATCGTTCGGTTCCATTCCATGGGCAGCCTGTATGTGACGATCCATCGCCGTTCTTCCGTAGAAAATTACACCTGAGGTTGCGAAATAAAAGAACCAATTATCCATAAACTCACTGCAAATGGGACAGGGACGGGCGTCCGGAATGCCGGGTCTCGCCGTGAGCAACTGCCGCGGCACCTGGGAGGGCGCCTTCGCGAGTTTAAGCTCTTTTTGGCAGCGCTGGTCGTTGAATGTGGAGGGACGGCGGAGGTTCATCAGACGGACGGTCTGAAACAAAATATTACGGTAGGGAAAAAAGGTTACGGTGGACTGGGTTACGGTAAGCTAAAGTCCCACCTCAGACTTGAAGGTAGGCTGAACCCGCATCTCCTTCTGAGCCAATCCTCGCACCAACTTTCTCAAAGAAGTGGCGTCCATCTGAAAATTATCATCCACGGGTTACTGTAGCCCTGGTTACGGTACCTGTTCCCTGACATCCCGATCGATAAATGATTTCGTGTAGGGACAACTCCGACGGTAGTGGTATAGGAGATTGTACTCGTATTTGAACCTGAAATTTGAATAACAACACGAAAATAATGACACGTACCTATTTCCGCAAAGAAGACAGTGATGGGCACCGAAATGGGCATGGAAGCCGGCCATGTGGCGTTCCAGACGGCCTCGATTTGCGAACGATCTGGAAATAGAAGATCGGCTTTTAACCATGGTGCTCCAGTTGCTTTCAGACCAAAAACGGTGCTCTAGTTGCATTTGAGGTCAAAAACCGTGTCCCAGTTGCTTTCAGGCAAAAAAAACCGTGCGCCAGTTGCATTTTATGCCAGTAACCGTGCCCAAGTTGCATGGTTCTAGACAAACACAGCATTGGTTGATATTCCTGTCGAAACACCATGCATCGGTTACATTTTATGCCAACAACAGTGCACCAATTGCATTTTCTGGTAAGCAACCGTGAACCAGTTAAATTTTATGGCGTAAAACTACGCACCATTTTCATTTTCTGATAAAACCGTGCACAAGTTGCATTACCTGGCATAAAACAATGCACATGTTGCAATTTCTGGCGGGCGTAAAACCATGCATCATTTACAATCTCTGGTAGAAAACCGTGCACCATTTGCATTTTCTGATAAAAACGTGCACCATTTGCATTTTCAGGTGGAATACCGTGCACCAGTTGCATTTTCTGGCTTGAAAGCATGCACCACTTGCATTTTGTGACAAAAACCATGCGCCAGTTTGCATTTTCAGGCAAAAACCATGCCGCATATGCATCGTATTGCCAAAAATCGTTCCCCATTTGTATTTTCCGCCGAAAACAGCACGTTGCATCTTCTCTCTAAAAAAACCCCCAACCTGAAGCACTCTTTGCACTGCTCTCCAGTGGCAGTGTACTTCCAATTTGTCGCGTTGCTGCTGGCCACATTGACCTGTCCATCCTCTCCCACCACCATCATTTCATCCTCGTCTCCGAAGTCATCGGCGAAGACGATGGCCTATAAAAATCGCATGTAACGCGGGATATTGAAAAAAAAAGCTAGGAAAACGGGCTAGCCGGAACTAACACATGATGTAGCTTACCGAATCACGTGGATCGTGCCAGGCAGAATTCCTGTTGCTGGTAGACGGGCCGTAGTCATCCACAACCACATCTCCCTCGTCGGCTAGTTGGTGGTTAGGATCAGCTGAGGGATCTCCTTCGTGGTTCATGCCGTTGTGGAAGGTAGCTGAAAAGAAAATGCTCAGAAAAGCGGTTCAAAAAATACATGAACTACCAGGCGGGTTTCATTTTGCCCCACATTCCCCCAAGCAGGGCTGGCAAAAGGCCGGGCCGGCCCAATCGGTGAAAAGTTGGGCCCGGCTCTTTGTTAAACGATAGGGCCGGGCCGGCCCGCTCATTAAAAATCGGGCCCGGGTCAGCCCGGGCCGGCCCTCAAATTTACCAGCCCTGCCCCCAAGTGAGAAATTCGTTCAGAGAATTTAAACTTTGATATACGCCTTCAATGCGCAAAGAAAACGTGAAATTCAATGGCTCGAGTCAAATTTCGCGCATCTTTTAAATAAACCGTCAAAAATGCAAAAAAAAAAAACTGTATTTTCAGACACAAAATTTCACTTTTTTAAAAGGATTATTGGGCATAGGTGGGCGGGACTACCTCCGGAAAGGTTGTGGGAAAGGAATTTTTGGCCCGAAAAGCCGGGAATTTTTCGGCTCGGTAGTGATTGGGCCATTTTGTTTCGGAATTGGGCCCGATGAAACGCTTGGAATTTCAAATTGGCTGTGGATCCGCGCAGGTTAGGCGTGATGTACTACCCACCTATGTTGTTGGGTCCCGTGCGGAAGTACCCAAGCTTATCAGTATTTAAAGATTTGGTGTATCCACAACTGAAGCTATTAGAAAAACACCCCTTCAAAAGATTTAAACGAATTTAAAAACTTATATTACTCTACAGTAACCAAGATCAAAATCGATATTCCTTTAAAACTTTGAAAATGGCTTATATGGGCCCTGGGAAGGTTATATACCAAATCTGAGACTATAAACTATTTTCTAACACACTCGTGCCGCTCGAATCTTCCAACTGTTTATAGTGAACGGTTCACCCAAAACACATTTTAAAACGAAAAAAGCCCCTCACCTCTGCTAACATTGACATTCTTGGGTCCCTGTTGCATAGTCACGGCTTTCCTCATCAACTCCCCCACAAGTGAGCGTATCTGTTCATCGTCCATAGTCAATTCCACGTCATCCGGAATATTCGCCTGAATCTCCGGACAACTCGTTCTCCAGTGCTTGATCAAGTTGAAATGGTGCCTAAACTACCGTACTCAATAAAGAAAAATAGAAGCATTTTCACCTGAACGCCAGTCCACACAGGTCGCAGAAGTAGCCTCCGGCTATGGAGAGATCGTCCGGCTTGTGGCCTTCATTGCGATGGAGGGCCAAGTGACGGGGCATGTGGTTGGCGGGAACCACCACGCCACAAGCACGACAGGCGTTTCCACGACGACCTGGAAAAGACTGGGTAAAAATCGTGACTCTGGGATAAAATGTTAGTAAAATGGGTGAGGTCTGGGTAAAATGTTGGTACAATAGATGGCGTTCGGATGAGATTTTGGTAAAATAGGTAACGTCTGGATAAAATGGGAAATGTTTGGGTAAAATTTTGGTGAAAATGGGTGAGAATTGGGTAACATTTTGGTAAAATGGGTAAAGTTTGGGTAAAATGAGCGTCTGCGTAATTAAAGTTTGCAAAGTTTGGGCAAAATGGATATATATAAAAAAGCAATATTTTCCAAAGCATGTGTAAAAAGTGGGTGTTTGAAATAAAGAGCATTTTGTCTAACCGGCTTTATGCAAAATTTCAGGAAAATGGGTAAAGTTTGGGTGAAATGGGTAAAGTGAGCGTAAAGATAAAGTTAGGGAAATATGGGGCAAAAATGGGTGCCTGGAAAAAAAAAATTGGGAAAGTTTGGGTAAAATAGGTGTTCAAAAATTGACGAAGCTTGGTTGCAATGAGTAAAAATGCATGGCTCAATAAAAAAAAATTTGACAAAGTTGAGATAAAATGGGTGAATTTCACCACAAACCTAGAGGGTTTTGGGGCATTTCGAGGCGGGAAAGAGGTCCCGACTGGAAGAGAAGGCCCTTGGAGACGCCTATGTCGATGGGGCCGATTTCGACCTTCTTCTGGGCAATGTCGTCGACCAGCTGGCGCACTGCGTTCACGTCCATTGTCTGGAAAAAGGGGTATTTTAGAGGCCGTGAAAATAAGGGCCCATACATGGGCGGCAGCCCGACGTTGGCGGCTCGGGTGATCTCGCCAAGAAGAATTTTATATACGATGGGGTACCGCTAAGTTCCCAATTGACCATTTTTAAAGGGCGGGGGGTCTCGCCACGACCCAAACGACGGAGCTGTGCCCATATATGTAAGGGCCACAGTGGGTTGTTTAGAGTCCGAGGCCACAGCAAGCAAAAACGCTTTGCATGGCCACAGCCCATATTTAAGGCCACAGTGCGCCAAAAAAAAGCTCCACGGGGCCTCAGCCAACCATGTCGCGCCCCGGGGGCCACAACCAAGGGTGGCTGATCAGCGGGCCGGGCCGATAAAATCTGAGGAACGGGCCGGCCCCACTTTTTTCTGAAAATCTATTTTTAAATGTAACTCTTTTCTCAGTAATTATTTTTAAGTTCTGTTTGTTGCAAAACATAGTTCTAATTGTGCAAAACATACTGTGTGAAGGAGGATTCGAACTACCATATATAAATTTTGTATGTTTTTCATGGCCGAGTGGTTAAGAGGTCGGACTGGTAATCCGAAGTTGCCCCAGTTCGATCCCCCGCCGGCGAAACTTTTTTGCCATAGGTACAATAGAAACGTAATTCCTGCACATAAATCGTGAAAAACCTTTTTTTTTCAACTTTTGGAATTTTTGACTTCGGGCCGCGGACCTAGCCGGAAATTTTTGGAGAGCGGGCAGGCCCGGCCCGTAGCCACCCTTGGCCACAACTAGCTAAATCAAGCTTCAAAGGCCACAACTGGCCACTTTTGTTTACCAAATTTGCTAATCCATAGCCTTCGCAGCTCGGTCGTCTTAACTCACCATTCTCTCTTCAAGCGGCACCAGTTCATTGAGGTCTCGACAGGTCTTCCTCCAATGGTAGAACAGATTGTACTCGTATTTGAACGTTTTCCCACACAACGGGCACAAAAAGGAGCCAAAGACCTGAAAAATACCGAAATTTTTTTTTGTGAAGAGCCAGGAAATAATAGTATTTTCAAAACAAACCTGGTGGACGGCTAGATGTCTCTCGAGCCTCGCCGAATTGACAAAGGAAGTTCCGCATTCCGGGCAGCGGCAGTTACCGTACTGGCGGTTCTTCCTCGATTTTAGACCTTTAAAGTGATAATACTTAAAAAAAAAAAAGATTGTAATGTACCTTGAGGTATTGATTCGATCATGATTGCCTGCTGGCTCTCGTCCTCGTCGCCCTGAAATGAAATTTTTTGACCAAATCACATTAAAGCGGCCTGAGGATACCCAAAACTCGTTAAAGCCGCCTAAAACTGCCTGAATCATACCGATATTTTGCGAGAGCGGCCTGGGGTTACCCGAATCTTGTAAACGCGGTCTGATGTTGCCTGAATATCGCAAGCGCGGCATGAACTTATGGTAAGCGACCTGAGGTTACCTAGATCTGATAAACGTGGCCTACAGGCTGATTATTAAACAAAAGGATCTTGTACACGCGGCCTGTGGTTGCCTGAACATCGTGAACGCGGCCTGATGTCGCCTGAATCTCGTAAGAGCAATGTGTGAGTGCGGCCTGAGGTTGCCTGAACATCGTGAACGCGGCCTGATGTTGCCTGAATCTCGTAAGCGCAATGTGTGAGTGCGGCCTGAGGTTGCCCATAACAACGAAAAACGATTAAAACTAACCAAATCGTCATCTTCGTCGTCTTCTTCCACTTTTGCGCGTCGATCCAAACCACCGACCAAACCAACTGAACTCAATAAAATCACAAAATAAAAACACAAATACCTTTATTATCAGAACCGGTGGGGTACTCCTCTTCATTCCCTACATAAATCGTCTCTTCCGTGCCGTCTGGGTCCATTTGAACCAGCTCAAGACGGCTCCCCTGGCCGTCGTTAACCATGACGTAGTACTGTCCATCGTCTCCCTAAAAATGGGGATTTTTTTTTAGACTTAAAACGATGGTAAAACCGATTTCCAGCGGTCTTGCATTGCCATTAGGCTTTAAAATAAAAAAAAATTGTAAAATTACAAACCTGGATATAAGCCCCGTCTTCCACAATGCCGTCGACGAATAATTCCTAAATCCACTTTTTTAAATAAAATTTTTCATTAATCCACCTCATTCTGGTCATTTTCCTCCTCCATAACCTGCTTCAGCCCCCCGTCTCCGTGAGGCACACCGTGTTCCTGAAGGTGCGACGAACCGGGGCCGATGTACTCCTCCTCATGATCGATATATGGATCATTCACGTCTAGAAAACAAAATTCGTTATTAAAATTAAAAATCATAATAAAAATAACTTGTGAATTCAATTGAAATAAGCCGGTTCATGTCAACAGCTGAAAAATGGAACGTACCCATCTTGAATTTTCCGGTTTCGCGCGTTCTCAGGGCTCCGTGCCTGATTTCCAAGCGCTCTCAGGCAACATTGATTAAAGGACTGTGGCATAATCCGCGATGCTCGCAGTAAAGGAGGCGGGGTTTTATAATCGTAGCAGGATATTTCAAATTGTAAAATTGAATTTTATCATTTTAAACTGTATTATTCATGTTAAATTTATTCTAACAGTTTAAAATAAATGGAAAATTTAAGTTAAACACTAAGTATGCAGTTTGGACTCTTCCGGACCCATTCATTGACTTCCCGGGTGTTTTGTTTGGGTTACCCTATTAAAAATGAAAGCAGCGTTTATTTTAATCATTTTCATACCGGTATCACGTTATTTTTTAAAGGCAAAGCCTTAAATTAGCAATTTTAAACAATTTCTTTTTAAAGGACTGTTTACAAAAGGTCCCAAAAAGGCTGCCAAGATGACTCTTTCTGCAAGCCATGCGCGGAAAAACCGCGCCTCGCTCGGCGAAAAAGACTTTCCATTTTGATTTGAATGTGATCCATGCATTTTGAAGTCCCCTTTTCAGTTTTATCGATTTTTTAAGCAAAAAATGCTTCCGGTTTATAAATATTTTGCAAATTAGCATATTAAGCTCTGTAAAATGCATCAGAAATGGCTTTAATTCGCGAATATTTGACTGACATCGTTGTTTTAGCTTTGGAACGGTATTATCGGATCTTTTCGCTTTAGTAATCTTTTCTTCTTCTTACACAAGCTGTAATAACTTATTTTAATTGTGTTTTTGCGAATTTTTGCTTAAATACTCTCAAAATTGATGTAATATCACGTAAATTGTGATTTTTAAAGGTTTCGAGTCAAAAGGGCTGGTATCACCCATGGCAACGTTTACGTTTAAGTAATCTCACGTTTTAATCAATGTGGAAGCTGTTTATTATTAAATAATTTATTTAAAAGTGTAAAAATTTAGTAATTATAGCTTTCCAGTGGTTTCTATTGAATTTTTGCTATTAAAAATGCTGAAATGACCCATGCCAACGTTCCCGTTCAGGCAACTGTAGATTTAAATCAATATATACAATGAATAAGTGCGTTAATAGTGTAAAAATTGAATTTTTATAACCGGTCAGTGTTTATTATGCGATTTTCGTTATTTTTTTAAAGTTTTCCTTTCGCTTTTTCTCCTGTTTTCCAACTTTAACATGGTCTTTTCAGTGGCCCTTTTTTTGTGTCGCGCTTGCGACGACCACCGTCTTGGAATTCTTTCCATTTGTGTAAAGTTTCTCCATTGTGTCCACCATGTCGAATAATCAAGGTGAGCTTATTTTTATTAACATTTTCTATTTTTCTTGTTTCAGACCCCAATCAGCATATTATGTACCCCCAGTCCTACCAGAGTTACCCGGCCGGCGCCGCTGCCGCCCCTCCCAACGCCACCATGGGCACTTGGGGCCAGCCACAGCCGCAGGTAGGGGCACATGGAGTGCCTGAGGCCATCCCGAACAACCTGCAGCAGCCGGTGCCCTACGCCTTTCCCTACCAGACGGCACCCGACATGGGCTCCTACAACGACAAGTCCGGATACGGTGGAGCGTACCCCGTGCAGTATGGAGGCGGAGACGCCGATTACTACCGGCAGAACTACTACGCTCCCCAACAGGTGACTTTTTTAAATTTTTATTTTTAAATTTTTATAAAAACGATTTAGTCCAAAGATGGAGTTTTGGAGCACAACGTAAACAGTTTTGACTTGAAAGCGCTCCGGGACCCAAAACAGAACAGTCCTTTGATTTTAACTAAGTAGTTTACAGGTTGCCAACAAGGGCACTAACACTAAAAGGACTACCTTGCTCTGTTCTCCAAACTATTAATTCTATTAATTTGCGCTACAATTGACCCGGACAGGTGGATAGCCTGATTACGGTGTAGGCCTCGGGGGAGTACCGCGCGAAGTTCCGAATAAGCTCCGCATACGTAAATGAAGTAGGGCGCGTAAAGATTTTTGTGAAACAATTGCTCTATAACCTATGCATGCATAGCTACAAAATTGTAATTGACAGGTTTTGATGTCTTTTCATTTTGATGTTTATTTGTTTAAATTGAGAAATCTCGGACAGTCCTTTAAAGTGCCCGACGGGATCGGTGAGCAGCAGCTTGTGTGGGACCCAAAACGGAACAGTACTTTAATCTTTGAGAAGACTTTCCATACTTTTTGAGTAAATCATATTGTCATGAAATGTCCCGCCACCGTGTAAACATACTTGGCCAACCTACCGCTGGTGTATATTTTGCGTAGGCACCACAACGAAATTTTCAAAATATGTTGTTGCAGCTGAATTTAACACCATTAGCTAGAGCTTGTCCCAACTAAGAATTCTTTTTTTGAAAATCCGAATTTGGTTCAGGATGAAGCATGTAGTGACTGTCTGAAGGGCTAGCTCAAAGGCGGCAATTTCGGTCATTGGCCCGCTGGCCGGCGTTGACCACGCCCACTTTCGGCGGCTGTCAGGTGCAGCTGCGGGAATAAAGCTAACCGTTTCAAACGACGAATTTCGTTAAAATTCTTGAAATAACGTGATTTGCCGCTCCAAAAACTTCTGTCAAAGTTAAAAACGTCAAATTACACATCATTACACACTATATTCAGCTAAATTACCCAGAATAGACGAAAAACTGCTTTTTTTGCTAATATTTCTTTTTAAAAAAATCCAATATTTCTGTGGTTGCTTTTTCGATGTATATAGTGCATTTGAACACTATAAATGCCACAGATATGTCTTGGATGGGCAATAACCGCCAAATATCGGAAAATCCACCTATTCCCTGTAATATGTTCCTGGGGCGGACTTTACAATGTTTAAAATCATTATTTTTGTTGCTGTTCCACTTAAACAGCCCTATTATCGTGAAAATCTCTCAAAAACATGTCAAGAAACAGGCAAGAAAAGTGCCTTTTGCGCCGAAAAGTTAAAGGTCTCCGGTGGATTGGGGCACGTTTACCTCAGTTTTTGAATAATTTCATGAAAAATTTAATGTTTAAACGTAATTTCCAGGAAAACCACAATGTCGTTTTTGATCACTAATGTTTTAAAACAAAGTAAACATGTCAGAAATAGTATTTCAGCTTTCAACTCGGGCGGCAAAGGCCTATAATTCGAGATTATGTCTAAAATGATTTCTTGATGCTCGATGTCATGGTTTTCAAACCTTGTTAAAATTAGAGCAAACGAGTATTTTGTCTATTGTTTGGTTTTAAAATTAAGAAAACAACATTAGTTAGCGGATTTAAGAATAAAAACATACCCCTGTCGCGCAAATTCAAAAAATAATCGCCTTTGAAAGGAAGTTTGAACAGTACCCAACTTTGAAACGACACAGAAAAAAAACCACAATGTCAAATTGAGGTTTCATTTTTTCAAACGATTTCAAATTGCGTCAACTTTCCGAATCCAAAGAGATCTTCTGCGACATTTGCCTTTAAAAATGGTTAAAGGTCTAAAAACTCAGTTTGGAGACTTGGAAGTCACTTTTTAGCACATTTATCAGAAAAACGAATAGTTCAGTGATACACGGTTAAATAGAGCTTGAAAAGTTCTCCAATAGTCATTTTTCAGAAGTTAAAAAAGTCATTTTTGAACGAAGTTGAGCGGGGGGTACCACAAATTGCCGCCACTTTTTGCATTGAAAGTGGGCGGGGCTTGCGGGGCCTAATTTTGCGACAGCCTCCTCTGTTAGAAAAACTATTCAAAATTTGCGACGGGCCCACTTCCTTTACAAAAATTGGGTAAAAGTCAAATTGCGACACCCCCCACCGCCGCGGCTCGTGGTGGTTGGCCAAGTATGCGTGTAAACGGGGCTCAATCTGACGGTCACGGCGGGGACAGGCTGTCATAAAAAAACTCTTCCGGTTAAAGGGTTATTTTTTAAATTGTTAAACATTACGACGAATCATTTTTGAAAATGCATAAATAAAAATTAATTCTTTAACTAAATTAAACTTTCCAGGCTCAATCGAATCAGTGGGCGCAAGGCAGTTACCCCGGCTTCAGTAATCAGCCTATGTACGGAACATATCCAGTAAGTTTTCTTTTAAATCCTCACCTTTTCTTTCTTCCTTCAGGACCGCGATCAGTTCCGAGGCGGCGCCTTCTCGGCAGCCCAGTTGCCGAACATGTCCCGTCCTCCGCCGAACATAAAAAACGAAAACACTTTCCATAGTGAGTTTTTTTTTTTATTTCTAATTTGTTTTAAACTTAGTAACTAAGTTTATTTTTCTTTTTAGCGAGTCTTTCATTGTTGGAGAACCCCGCTCAATCGGCCGCCGCCTACACTGCCAGCTGGGTCAGCAGCACCTCTAGCATCCCGCCCGAGCTCAAGGACGAGCCCGAAGTGGTCAGTTATTTGCATACCTTGGGAACCAAATGAACGGGTTTTCAAAAGTGACGGGGGGTCCAATCCCAGCGACCCAAGTGAGTCAAAAGTGAGGGGGGGGGGTGGTAGTCAATATTTTTTTTCTTTGTTACATTCTTTACATTACATAACATTTTATATCCCATCATATTAGCCAAATTTTAAAAAATCTAGTCACTTTCATACAGAGAAAGGGGCTTTGCTTACAAAAACTTGTGTTTTCCGTACCAGATGGCTGGCTGCAGTTTTAAGCCAAAAAGCAAGCAATTTTCTCAAAGTTTGAAATAAAAAACACCGTTAAATGTTCTGAATTTTAATTTGTCGTGTTGTAAAAATATAAGAGAAAACATGATTGCGGTAAGAATAGAAAACTTGAGAACATCTTATACTCCTTTTGCGGCGTTTTCTACTTTTCTCGCTAAACTGTATTAAAAATACAATAATTAAAGTATTTTAAATTTATTTTTTTTTTTTAAATAAATAGCACAAAAAAGTTTTAAAATTGATAAAATTTGCGAATTGCATTCAGAATGCTTCAACTTTCTTTTTTTTTTAAACCTAACTTAGCCAAAAGGTCCCGCAGCGAATGTCAAGCGGGTTTACTGTATTCAGGCATGATTGCCTCTGCGTGTCTGTCTAACTGTCTCTTTCTCTGACCTCTACCCCCACCTTCACACGTGGACGTGGATCTCTCGCTCTCGTGCCGGGCAGAGTCCGTCCGGAGTGAAGGTCCCACCTTCACCCCCCACCTTCACTGACCACTTTCATTATGTGTGTAGAATAGGTCAATTGACGCAGTTTTTAGAGTTCTTTTAATTTTTAATTGTTTTATTTTGTTTTTATAATTTAAAAAATCATTATTTCATTTAAAATATTTTTGTTATATAAAATTTAAATTTAATGTTTGGTTAGCTACAGTGACGGGGGTAAAGGCGCTTCCAGAACTCAAAAGTGACAGGGGGTACCGCTACGACCGGGCCTTCCCAAGGTATGGTTATTTGATTTTCGGGCCGGCCCGAAACATATTGGGTTGAAAGTGTATTTTTAATGCCAGTAAGCGGTTAGTTTGCTACCTGACTTGTGATTAAAGGACAAAAAATCACAACTAGTAACGGATTTAAAAATAAAATAATACTCCATTTTTTCAGTTCGGAGGCCTCGACCCCGTCTTCAGTCCCCTCAACGACCAGTTCGCCGGAATGCAGCTAACGGAGGCTCAGAAGGTATGTTTTCTTTATTTTCTGCTTCACTTGTCAAAACGACGGTGAAGATTTCGGGGAACTTGTATTACCCCGGTAAAAAAGATTCTCCAGGAGGCTAGCAGGAAGCAGCAACAACAGCAGCAGCAGGGAGACCGTCGACCGCGTGAGGAGCCCAGGGAGCTTACCTGGGAGGAGAGGCTGCGCAAGGCCCAGGTGCAGAAGGAACGCGTCGAGCATCGAGGAGGGTTCGTATTTTTTTTGTTGTTGTTTTCTATTACGTCTGGACAAGGATCATTGGGGGGCTCAATGCGTAAACCCCCAAATGTTGCGTCGGAAGCAGCGAAGGACCCCTTCAATGTGGTGTTACCATTTTCAACCAAACGTCGAATTACGTAGGCATCGCAAACACCAAACGTCCATAGGGGCCCAAAAAAAAAATCCTTGGCCCGCCTACTCGGACCACAGTCAAATTGTAACCTAAGCGACCCAGTTTCGATCCCTTCGTGACACTTTATTTTTTGCTAACTTAGAATCAGTTTAAATGTGCAATACACCAGGAGTTACGGGGCTGTTGAAAATTTAGTTCTTAGCGAATTTTGTTACATGAAATAGGTCTTTCGGCTATTATAGGTGGGCTAACGCAAAAGGAACCCCGCGGTGGCTTGCCATACCTCGGGAGATAGTTGACAGACCTACCCTTGACTTCTGGGACCACAACTGGGGTAGCCACCCATTTACTCGTGCCCTTCCGAGGTACGTCAGTTGGGCTCATAGCTGGACAGATAGCGTTTGGGGCATACCTGGACACGGTGCGGAGGCGGGTGGAAAAGTAAGGTCTCCCAAAAGGTAGGCTGTCCCCAAAAATCTCACATTTTTTAAGATCCCTCATACAACCCCTAAAAAAGCAAGGTCCCGCAAACACCTCGTGTCCAGGTATGGTTTGGGGGCTTCTTGCGTAAGCTCCCCAAATGGTTCCTATGAGGCAACGTAAGCATACATGGGCAAGCTCCCCAATATGGGGCGGTAGGGGCGTCGCAATTTTAAGTTTTCGGCAGTTTTTCTTAGAAAAGGAGACCCGTCGCAAATTTTCGACGCTTTCAACAATTGAAGGGGGCCTCGCAAAATTGACCCCCGCGGTAGGTTGCCCAAGTATGAACGTAAGCCCCCATTTAATTTGTATCACTGTTTTCTATCAAACGTAGGTACCGAAAGTTGGCTACGGCAGTCAGTTTTCCTAGTTTCTATAGTTTAAATACTGTACTTTTCGATTTCAGAGGCGGCGGTAGCGGTGGAGCCATGGTCGAGAGAGAGCCCAAGCCGGAGCGTGACGCCGGAACGACCAGCCGCGGTGGTGGCAACGGAGGCGGCAGTGGACAGCGGTCGCGCGGTGGCCCCGTGGGCTCCGGTGGTCCCCGCCGTGGGGAAAACCACCGCCAACCGCGACAGCATCATCAGCAACACCAGTCGAACACCGCCACTGCGCCCATGAATAGCCACATGATGTGGAAGAACAGCGATGTGGGTTTCATTTCACTTTGTTTTAGTAGTCTGTGAAATTTAGACGGCTGAGCAGCAGAGAATGGGAGGAGAGCACGAGGGACACCAGCCGCCGAGGCCGAACTACAACCGACAGCCTCCTCAGATGGGAACGACCTCCCCCATGCAGCAGACGCCGCACGTCGCCGCGCCCATACCCGTCTACAGTCAGTTATTTTTTAATATGGACTGGCCCATTTTCAAGCCAAAAAGGATGCATTTTCAACCAACAACCAAGTCCTGGTTATATTTCTAACAAAGTTTTTGGGTTGACCGGTGGTGGTATTTCTGCCTAAAACCACTTAACGCTGTCGCGTTTCGTTTTTTCAAAGAGTGCCCCTAGCGTTGTTGCCTTTTTCGGAGCAAAAACCGCATAGCACTTTTGTTTTCTTTCGAAATTCGGTTGACAAACATTAGGCCCTAGTTGCATTTCTAGCTATAAACTGTCCCACCATTGCATTTCTAGCCAAAAATCTTGTCCTAGTTGCATTTCTAGGCGAAACTGTGACCCAGTTGTATTTTTGCCCATAGACGTGCCCTTGTTGTATTCTAGACCGAAATCGTGCCGCTCTTACATTTTTTTTATGCGACAACTAAGCATCATCTCCGGCCAAAAACTGTGCCTCAATCGCATTTCTTGCCAAAAACCATGCACAAGTTGCGCTTCAAACCAAAATCCATGGTCCGCTTAAATTACATCGAAACCGCAATCAGCTTGCACATCAAAAACAAATATTACCGTGGCCTTTGCAGACCAGGCTCAGGCCCAGATGATGATGCGCAACCGCAACTCCGGCTACAACTTCCACCGTCCGATGACCCAACCACAGCACATGATGAACGTGCAGCAAGACGAGCGCTTCAAGAACACGTGGCTCGATGCCAGTGCCTTCGTCCATCCGTTCCCGCTGCCTTTCCCGACAATGGCTGTATGTGTTTCATATTTATTTCTATTTTCCGTTTCATTTCAGTTCGGTGCCGATGGAAATCGCGGTGGACGTGGTCGTGGCCGGGGCGGCGGCCGTGGAATGAACCGAGGGGGCTACAACCGCAGGGACTACAGAAGAGACGAGAGGAGAGACGATCAGAGCCCCGAGGAAAAGGTATCTTTAATATTTATTTTTTTTATAAAAAAAATTATTTTAAAACGGATTTAGCAGTCGCCAATTACGTCGTTTGCTCTTTTTAGACGCACTTTGGCGCTCAATTTTCTGGTTTGCACCTTTTCTTTTAATTTCTAACGTTATATTGACAGCCGGCTATTTTTGCATGCCAGTTGTGTCAGTAAGATTAACTGAAATTTCACATCTGATCTAACGCTTCAAATTTTAAATTCCAAGCGAAAAATCACAACATAATCGTTAAAATCCAAGGCGCCCCACTTGCTTTTATGTCGCTAGAAATTCACCTGGGCACGATTTTTGACTACTAATGCAATTTGGGCACGCTTTTCGGCGAGAAATGCTACACAGAGGCACGCTTTTCGGCTAGAAATGGAATTGGGACACGGTTTTGAACCAGAAATACAAGAAAGGCACGTATTTGAGCTAGAAATTGAACTGGGGCTCGATGTTGTACTGTCCGAGGCCTACACTTTATTCAGGCAAACTGCCGCGGGACTGTCCGGGTGTTTATTGTAGCGCTTATTAATCAAAGTCGTTTCAAAAATGGAGCAAGCCTAGTGCCCTGGTCGGCGGCTGGGGCCCTAATTATTTTTAAAAAAAAAATTGACTTAAAATATTCCCTCAGGATGTTTTCTACCTTCCAGGCCTCCACAGGGAATGATGACTGTGTGCAGCCCCTCGCTCCTCCTCCCGCCGAGCCTACCTCCTTCGACTCGCAGCCTTGAGGCGCTTCGGACGCCTCACCTTTGCCTTAGTTTCTCTCCACCGTTTTGCATTTCTCCACAGCGTTTCCCTCTCCTTTCAACCCTTTGGGGGACTTGAGCCCCATTTTGTGGAGGCTGTTGTGTTGTACCCCCCTACCGTATCTTCCAATATCACCTCCCCCACCGACAGCTGCATTTTCGAGTTTTCCACACCCACTTCCCCGGTGTTGTTGTTTTCTCTTGTTTTCGCGTTCGAATGCGGGGACTTTGGCGAGGCCAGAGAACTCGACGTTTCTCCCATTTCCCGGCCTTTTTCGGGGGCGAAATCGGGAATTTCGGAGGCTGTCCTTGTTAATTTTTGTGGCGAGTTTCCCTCCAGTGAGGACTCCTTAACCTTTGTTTATTGGTTCGATTATGGCCGCTTGGGTATTGGTTGTGTTGTGTTGAAAGACGTTGAAATTTGATAAAGTTTAACACTGTTTACTCTACTTCTACTGTCATTTTGTGGCGCTAAATCGCTGAATTACCTTTTTTTAGACATTTCAGAAGCTTCAACAGCGAAATATTCAGATGGCGGAAGTGTCTGGCCCTCCGCTCGTGCCTGCCAATAGGATCTTCGCCGGCGTGGAGCGCCCCGGCCTCGCCGACAAACTCGTAGTGCCCGGAAGCACAGTATCCACCACTTCTGGATTCATGAGGTGCGATTAAAGCACTTTTTGTTTTAAATTGTCGATTGATTCGCTCGGTGTTTACAATCCATCAGCTGTTTACAAAGACGAGTGGCGTTCACGTTTCAGGCGTTTTCACAGCGCCCGGTATTTAATGAGTACCCCCCCCCCCGCTTGAAAAATCCCCCCACAACCCGCCGAGGTCGGCTCGTTTTGCTTAAAGGACTCTGACGATATCCTAAATGGCGGGGTTCTCACGGGCCGGGCCATTTGAAAAATTTTAGTCGGCCCATTTACCTTGGACCACCCAGTCAGATTGCCACCCACACGACCAGGGTTCGATCCCGGTCGGTGACATTCTTTTTTGCACGACTAATATTGACGTATATGTTAGTAACAAACATTATTAAGTAATTTAAGACGGTTTAAAAAATTATTATACCGATTTATACAAAATTTAAAAATTAATTTTTCATACCCGGGCCGACCGGGTTGACCGGGCCGTCCGAAAAAAAATCCCCCGGCCCGTCATTGGAGAACCCCGCCAAATGGCACATTTATAAAATTCTTCTTGGAATCGTGATATAGACTAAAAGTGTGCTCTAATCGTTTTCGTGTCTTAAATGATTTGTTGCCATACATAATGTAAATTTTGGCCAATTGTACTGTAGCAGCTCAAAATCTAGCGCCTTCGTTACGAGACCCGACTTCTAAAAAGGCCAAATTTTTCTCGACTAGTTTTCCGATATTTTTATCTTTGAAAACATAGTAACTAATAAAATAACTAATAAAATGAGTAACTGAAGTAACTAATAAAATGAATGTATGAATTTGAACAGTATGAATTTTGAGAATCCAAAACAGTGCCTCCAAAAGTTCAACGTATTAGCTATTTGTTCCAGTTAAAACATCAAAACGCGAAAAATCTCTAGTCACAAAATTTCAATTCCTATCCGATTTTTAGCAGCCGGTCATTTTCCAACCGCCCGCGGTTTTCATTGGGCGGATGTTTTTTTAATCGTTGTTTACATTAAATTTTAAAAAAAACCTTGCAAAGCAATGAAACTTAAGTGCCCCTGTGTTTTCGTCTTCATTTCTGATCTTATCGGAGCGGTGGTGTTGTTCGCGAATCAGCGTATTGTGCTCCCTATTAACTGTTTTTCCTAATACAGAGCTTAAACCGTGGTGTTTCTTTCCACCAGCGCAAGTTTTGCGTTTTATTTTGGTATGTACGCGTAAACTTGACCTTTTTTTCACAATTTCTCGTGTTGTTTGGGTGAATACAATTCATTTTATTTATTTTATTAACTGCCAAAATTTTCAGAAAAAAAAGTGGAATTTCAGAGGACACGGAACGTTCATAAGGGGCCCGGATCTCATCGCTTCGCTTGCGGGAACAGTTCAACAGGTCAATCGTCTGGTCTCAGTTAAATCTATTAAGCAAAGGTTATTTTTGAACAATTTTTTTCAATACACTTCTATATTTTAAGATATCACGGAGAAATTGGAGACGTCGTGATCGGGCGAGTGGTCGACGTCCAGCAGAAACGATGGAAGGTTGGTGAAATTCAACGGAATTGGCCAAAATTGTAGTTTGTAGTTGGATACAAACTCCCGCCTTCTCAGCAATTTGCCCCTCAGCAGCGTCAATTTACCGGGAGGAGAACTGCGAAGAAAAAGTGTCGAGGTGGGGATTTTCTATCTCTCTCTCTCTCTCTCCCTCTCCCTCCCTCTCTCTCTCTCTCTCTCTTTCTCTCTCTCTCTGCGTCTTTAACCGTCTCTTCATCTCCGTGTCTCGAACCATATCTTTGTCTGGGTTTTACCATATCTCACTTTTTCTGCTTCTACAACCATCTCACTCTCGGCGTCTCTACCCAACTCGCGCTGTCTGCGTCTCTAACCATCTCTCACCCCTCTCACCCTGTCTGCCTCCAATTATCTCGCTCTGTCTGCGTCTAACCGTCTCATATCTGCGTCTCTCACTATTTCTCACTCTCTATGTGTCTCTGACCATTGCTCATTTTGTCTGCTTCTCTAGCTGTCGCATTATTCTCTGTGTCTCTAACCGCCCCTCACTGTCTGCGTCTACCTATATATCACTCTGTCTGCGTTTCTATCCGTCTATCTCTCTTCGTCCCTAACCATCTCTCACTGTCTGCGTCTCTTACGATTACCGTATCTCTCGCTATCTGCATGTCTAACCGTCTCTATTTGTCTGTGTCTCTCTCCCTAACACAATCTCCCACTTTCAGGACGAACTGATGATGAGGGAGTATCTGAAAGAGGGCGACCTCATTAGTGCCGAAGTGCAGCAAGTTCACCACGACGGCGTTTTGGCGCTTCACACGAGAAATCTCAAGTACGGAAAGCTGGCCCAGGGAGTCTGTGTCACGGTGAGTTTCTCTCTCTCTCTCTCTCTCTCTCTCTCTCTCTCTCTCTCAAAAACCTCTCTATTCCAGGTGCCTGCCTACTTGGTTAAACGACGAAAGACGCATTTCCACTCGCTTCCCTCCGGGGCGGCCATGATCGTCGGCTGCAATGGGATGATTTGGATCTGTCCCGCGCTCAGTGAGGACCCCGACGGAGGATACAACCAGAATCTCGATGAGGTGTGGTTTTTTTTACAAATTAAAAGGGATTTTCTGGCTAAACCACTGATTTCAAACCACACTCGATCATAGTTCTTACGCGAAGGACCGGGCCGAGAAAAGTGTCGGCCCGGTTTGTAAAAGTGTAAAATTAATCCATAAATAATTTTTTTCAAACCATCCAAACTTTCATAATATTTGATATCCATACTATTACATATTTGAGCTAATACTAAGTTATAAAAAATTAAGTGCGCCGACCGGGATCGAACCTTTATCGTTTGGGTGACAGTTTCACTAGATGGCCCGAGAAGGCGGGCCGGGCCGAAGATTTTGTTTTTGTCAAGTCGACCCGGCCCATGAGAACTATGGACTCGACCCGAAAATGGCTTTAAATCATGTTAGAAAGCTTTTCCCCAGCTTTAATCCCGGGAAATTTAAAGTTTACCTCCGATTTTCACCTAGAAATTGAAATTTCACAAATTTTCCCTACTCTTGTTACCACCCGGCTGGTAGTATTTACCGCCGTTGTCACCGTACCCGCAAAATGTGTTTTGATGACAATAAAACTGGTCGAGAAATGTTATAAGTACCAGTCTTTCGCTGAAACTCTTTTTCTGTCATAGATTTTACGAACGCCTTGCCGGGGTTCTTTTTGTTTCTTTAACGGGCCGGCCCGTGAAAAAAACCTTTTTTGGTCTAACTTTGTTCAAGTATTTTAAAAATACTTGAAAATTGTTGTCAGGAGAACCACTACGGGCCGTGACTATTAACTGGTTTCTTTTTCTTTTTTTCAGAACCAAAACATTCGAAAACTAAATGCGTAGAGACCCGAAAGGCAGTTTTCACGTTCCGGCCCATTCAAAATCCGCCTTGATGTGTATGGGTGGTCGGGCCGGCCCGGAAAAGTTTTTCCCTCATTTCCTAAATAAGTTTCACGTGTTTCTATCGTAATTCCAGCCACCCATATGCCATTAAAAGCTGTGCGAATCCTTTAATTTTTACAATCATAATATAAAGTTAGGTGTTAATCACACATTAACAATTTACCCGGGGGGGGGGTCTGTTTTGCGCGACCCCCTCCCCCCACAATACAGACGAGACGTGTGGCGCGAGTCCCCCAAATAGGTAGGAAATGAGGCTCGGCGCGACCCCGCAACCGCAATGCCAGGTCGATGTTTTTCTATGGTTCCAATTGCTTGTTTTTCTAACTTTTTTTCCTTCAGATAATTCCCACGGACACGAGGAGGACGATGACCCGCCTGGCGGCCTGTGTGAAGCTTCTGGCTGACCATTGCGTTAACATCCACGAGGCCACTGTGAACACCGCCTACGACTTGTCCCTGGTTCATGACGTGAGTTTTTTTTGTGTTATTAAGCTTTTTCATAGTTTAATTTAAGCGCTTTAATTTACACTCGGGCAAGTGTGGCTGATCACCGGGCCGATAAAATCTGGGGAACGGGCCCCCCCCCCCCTTTTGAAAATCTATTTTTAAATGTAACTCTTTTCTAACAGCTGATTTCTTCGAGTGGACGTATACTTTTTGAACACCTCTTTTTTGGACTTTTAGCATAACAATAGAATATGCAAATTTAAAAATCTGACACACGGCGCCTAGCACCATTTTTCCATGCTGAATAAGCCTGGTTATGTTTTTGCTGACCGTTTTGGAAAAAAATCGCAAAAAATGTCGCAAAAAATGGGGTGGACGTATACTTTTTGACCGCACTGTATATGTAACTCATTTCAAAGTCATTATTTTTAAGTTCTATTTGTTGCAAAACATAGTTCTAATTGTGCAAAACATACTGCGTGAAGGAGGATTTGAACTACCCTATATAAATTTTGTTTGTTCTTCATGGCCGAGTGGCTAAGAGGTCGGACTGCTAATCCGAAGTTGCCCCAGTTCGATCCCCCGCCGGCGAAACTTTTTTGTCATAGTTGTTTTATACATTAAGTACAATAGAAACGCCATTCCTGCACATAATTCGTGAAAAACTTTTTTTATTTTTTGGATTTTTGACCGCGGGCCGAGCCGTGCCATGAATTTTTGGAGAGAGGCCCGGCCTGTAGATCTGTCGCCAAATTGGAATCATGCCAAGGAAATTAGAATGTTCTAGTGATGCTCTGTTGACATTGAAGTTCGTTGTCTAATCAGTAGACGACAGAGCATGATTTGCACATTTCTGCAATTAGCATATGATTTCATTTTGGCGATAACTGTAGCCATCCTTGCACTTGGGCAAAGAAATGAGTAAATGGTTTTTTTTTTTAAAATTATATGATTGTTTTTGCAGACGAAGGAGCTGCGAAACGCCGAAGTCGCTGCCCAGGTGGCCAGTCTCGTCGTGGAGAAGTTGCACTCGGAATTGGACTCCTGACACTTTTTGTACACTATTGTCCTTGTTATTTGTTATTGTTACAACGGTATATCATTTTTCTCGAGTTGTTTTCGTGGTTTATTCCATAGCTATCTTTTTTTCTTGTAAATTTGGCGTTAAACTGTTGGATTTGTTCAGAAATGACGTCTGGAAAGGACCGACCGTCGACGGTGGTGGCCAAGACGCCGGAGGAAATGCGACTCAAGGTGAAGCAGTACCTCAGGGAAACAATCGAGCCGATGTTGGCATGCAACGGCAATATCTCTATCGGGGTTTCAGGTGACTTTTTAAACTTTTTTTTTTACATTTTACTTTTGCGCGACTCGCCGAAGTGGACGCCCGTTGTTTAACGGGCATGCGTCGCGTTGTGAGTAATAGTCCCCGTGGTTTCCGTTGATTTCAAGCATTTGAAAGAAGTTTGCACCATGCGCGCTAAAACATGCCACCGACCAAAGTGCGGGGCTCGAATGCAAATTTCTCCCTTGGGGGACTTGTACCATACGTGGAATGTGTAATGTGGGGGGGGTCGCGAAATCGGGCCCCACGTTTAGTTTTTTCATGTATGAACTAGAGTAATGAATTCCACTTATCCGAAAAATTTACGAGTTACATGAAAAATACATGAAAAAACGCATGCTTTGGTGAAGAAAATTACCTTATTTTCCTTTTTTTTTTTCATTTGTGGTAAATTTCGTTTAATACGACTGTCTCGCGTGGGGAATTTTGAATTCCCGCCAATGATCGCTCGCCGGGCCATTTGAAAAAATTTTGGTCGGGCTGGCCCGGTCCGTTTACTTTGGACCACCCAATCAGATTGCCACCCACACGACCAGGGTTCGATCCCGACCGGTGGCATTCTTTTTTGAACTAATATTGACTTGTATGTTAATAACAAACATTATTCAGTATTTATTGCAGTTTAACAATTTATATCCGATTTATGCAAAATTTAAATTTTTCCTACCTGGGCCGTCCTTTAAAGGGGCACGGGGTCCAAAAGTTGCAAAGTTAAGGCGGGTTAGGCAGTATTTTCGGTAAAATAAGGCCCGAGGACCCAAATTAAAGGGGGACTACCTCATTTGAGGCTCCAAAAGTTACGGGGTACGGCAAATAACAAAACTATCCCGATTTATGCCCCAAATTGTTAACCCAGAAAGGTCAACATTTTTCCAAATATTGAATTTTCCGTAAACAATTACTATTTTCGTTTTCAGGCGGGTCGATGCCAAATCTCTTGTGCGACGTGTTCAAATCGATGGAGCGCATGGATTGGCAGAGGATAAAAATATTCATGGTATTTTCCTTTCTTAGTTAACCTTTTTATTTAATTTCAGGTAGATGAACGGTTAGTGCCCTCGTCCGACAAGGATTGCAACTTCGCCCAGTACCTCGAACTGCTTCCTCCGCCGATTCGTAATTGTGTTGTTCAGCTGCAGCTCCAGGACACCCGTAAGTCTAGTTTTTTTTTATTAAAGAATTTTATAAATTTAGCCACTCGCACTGCGTCCCACTACGAAACGCAGCTGAAGCAGGAGACGCAGTCGGAGATGATTGGGCGAGTTCCTCGCTTCGACCTCCTCTTCCTCGGCATGGGACCCGACGGCCACACCTGCTCCCTCTTCCCCAACCATCGACTTTTGAAGGTATTGGTGTTTTTTTATTGGCGGGGCTAAATTCGTCAGAAAGGGCGGCTGGTTTGTGGCACTACAGCCATCTGGGTGGTTCCGTTATAATTGTTTTCGCTATCACACAGCTGAAAGGTGAGTGGCTAAATTGTCAAATGGTAATTATCACCATAGCCGTGCAAGCCACATTTGTGTGGTTTTTTTGCTGTTTTATTGTTTTGACTTTAGCTGTAACAGTGTCCAGCTCGAGAGGCTGCAATTTTTGGATTTTCTTTCGTGCAGGGATGGCTTTAGGGTCGGCCCTGGAGTCACCAAGGACAAATAGGGAGAACACAGAAATTTGAAATTTCAAAATAGAAATCAAATAATTTGCGCTCCCGCGCTTTGCTTTCAGCTGACCCCAGGGTTCGCGGTGAGACCCCCGCCTTTTAAAAATGTCGTATGGGGCCTAGCGATACCACCGTCTTATACGAAATCTTCCTTGGCGAGACCCTTATGCCGTCATAGCCTGCTTTCGTTGCAGTTCAAGAAAATTGCCTGGTAAATCCATTTTTACGCTATTTTTCGACTTTGTCAGGTCTCGAAGGGTTTGGGCCCGAGCGGGGGTTCTCACGGGCCGGGCCGGCCCGTTTACCCAGGACCACCCAGTCAGATTGCCACCCACACGACCAGGGTTCGATCCGGTCGGTGACATTCTTTTTTGTACGACTAATATTGACTTATATGTCAGTAACAAACACTATTACGGTATTTAAAACAGTTTAAATAATTATTGCACCGATTTATACAAAAACTAAATATGTTATTTTTAAAAACGGGCCGGCCGGGCCGCCCAAAAAAATCTCTCGGCCCGGGCCGAGCCGTCATTTGAGAACCCCGGGCCCGAGACGGTGGCAGTATCAAACTACTAAGGTAGAAATGCACAGGCCGGCCCGCTCTCGGAAATACAATACGAATTTGAGGGCCGAGCCCAAATTTCGAATACCAGAGCCTCAAGGCTCTGGATCTCTATCAATTTTGGGGATATATTTTACACTCGCCTTAAAGTTCGATTCTCAGGCCGAGCTGCAGCCGTGGGTGCTGTGGTTGGACGACTCGCCGAAGCCGCCTCCCGTCAGGGTCACCCTTTCCCTGAACGCAGTCAACGCAGCCAAGAATGTGGCTTTCATCATCACCGGCGAAGAAAAGGCTGCCGTTGTCAAGGTTTGTGCTTGAGTCCCTTTTTAATTTATAAGTTGCACAAATTTCGATTATTTTGGTAGTATTTTTGGTGGTGGGACCCTCATGATCCTTTTTTTTCAGTCGGTGCTCGACCGAGACCCCGTCTACCCATCGTCGCTGGTTCGACCGATGAACGGCCATCTGAAGTTCTTCCTCGACGAAGGAGCCGCCTCCAAGCTCTAGTCACCCCCGGTCCCAGCTTATTTATTCCCCTGATCGTCTGTGTCCCCCCGTCCGTTTAGTCACCCCCCTCGGTTACTGTCACATTACTTCAATCTCTCTGTGAATTCCGTGTGCATCGGTTACGCGCCGCTCATTTTAAACTATAAATTTTACCGACGTGGTGTGTTCGCGTAGTCTCGGGGCCTGTTGGATCGCTTTTTGTAGCATTTGGGGTCCTTGGCCGCATTTGGCAACAATAGGCCGCTTGTGGTCTTTGGCAACGTTAGGCCGCTGGCACCCTGACGCTTTTGATAACTATAACCCGCCAATTTGAGTAATAGTTGTCGAACAAAAAAAAACAAGTTAACCAGCTTTCGCTAGCAATCGAACTTATATATGTCTCCTTTTCACTCCCTTGATCCATAATTCTCACGGGCCGGGCCTACTTGAAAAAAATCCTCGGCCCGGCCGCTTCTGCCCGTCTACTCGGACCACCTAGTTAAACTTTCACCCACGCGACCAGGGTTCGATCCCCGTGGGGACATTTTATTTTTGCTAACGTAGAATTGGTTTAAAGGGCTCGTAAGGGGCCTTTTCAGAATCACATGCTAATGAAGACTTGGCAAGCATTTTGCGCACGGCCGTAGTCTGGAGCGGTGTTCGGAAAATTTATTTCAATTGAAATGGCTCGATTAGCATACGTTCCATTTCCAATCAGAAAAGGCCCCTTACGGGCCCTTTAAATATATAATAGAAGTATTGTAAAAGAGTTTGCGAGGTTTTAAAATTTTAACTTAAGCTAAAATAACTAAAAATATTTTAATTTGGTAAGTTTACAACCCGGGCCGACACATTTCTCGGTTCGGGGCCGCCCTTCTCATGAGAACTATGCCTCTCTCAGAGATATCCAATTTTCAAGCAATCCATTGTGCGGCAACGGGCCGTTTTTCGAATTTTTTGGGCCGGTCCCGAATTCAAAATGGGTAGGAAGGAAAAAAAATGGAGAAACGAAGAAATATGGACAATGCCGATTCTTGCCAAAACTTGCTCTGGTATCTAATTTGTGCTCAAAATTATCATGGTTAGAATCAATTTTCTCTGACTAGCAGGGCAGCTCTCTCTCTCTCTCTCTCTCCATCTCAATCTCTCTCTCCATCTCAATCTCTCTCCCGCTCTCGCTCTCTCTCTCATAATCTCTCTCTCTTTCTTACAAAATTAAGGCACAGTCTCTGGAAGAATCGAGCGGCCCCCATAAGGCCACTGTCTTAGAAATTAGGTCATAGTCTCAGAATCGGCTCAAATTTGGTCAATAACCTTCCTAGGACCAAACTACGACATTTTGAAAGTTTTAGCTAATTATCGATTTTTTGACCTGGGTTACAGTAGGGTACTGTAATCTTGCAAAATTGGTCAAAATCAATCGAAGTTGTGTTTTTCTATTTACTTTTAACGTGAATACACTAAATCTAAGCTTTAAATAGTGAAAAGTTTGTGTACATTTGCACAGGGCCTAGAAAACCTCAAAAAAGTGAGATTTGACGTTTAAAAATGCAGTTTTTCGCATTTTTCGACCTTTGACTTAAAAGACGCGCAAAATGTGAACTAACCCATTAAATTCTTCTTTTTCTTGCGCATCTAAAAAATATATCAATGTTAGAATTATCTAGACCCCATCATGACGAAAAACGCCTTTGAAAGCCAACTTTCAATCGATTCTATCAGGGGAAATATTCATTTTTGGTAGGTCAAAAAAATTTTGAACTTTGAAATTGGTACGAACTATTTAAACTCATCTTAAACAATATTTTTCTACTTCGTACATGCACACTTTCAGCAAATGCAAAGAGAAAATTTTTTGACCTACCAAAAATGAATATTTCCCTGATCGAATCGATTGAAAGTTGGCTTTCAAAGGCATTTTTCGTCATGATGGGGTCCAGATAATCCTAACCTTAATATATGTTTAGATGCGCAATAAAAAGAAGAATTTTATGGGTTAGTTCACATTTTGCGCGTCTTTTAAGTCAAAGGTCGAAAAATGCGAAAAACTGCATTTTTAAACGTCAAATCTCACTTTTTCGAGGTTTTCTAGGCCCTGTGCAAATGTACACAAAATTTTCACTATTTAAAGCTAAGATTTAGTGTATTCACGTTAAAAGTAAATAGAAAAACACAACTTCGATTGATTTTGACCAATTTTGCAAGATTACCTACCGTAACCCAGGTCAAAAAATCGATAATGAGCTAATAATTTCATAATTTTCGCTTTCTGGAAAAAGCAAAGCGCTTTTTTGCAGTGCGAGCGCTTTTTGCTTTTTTCTAGCCCATTTCCCCCTCCTCAGCTCTCTACTTCTTTACACGAATGTCGTTCAAGATCGCTAGCTTACCCTGTGAACTTCATTGCCTGATTTTGAGAAAGGTTAGGACTCTTTAAATACATCTCTAAAATGCAAAATTCTTCAGTTAAAATCAAAAACCCTCTGTCGATACCGTCAGACGTGTAAGAAAATTGATAATTTTGTGGAATCTCGTAGCCATTTCCTCGCAGCTACTGAAGATGATGGCCATTGGGTTTGTCGCATTCGCTTTCAAAAAGTAATAAGATGGGTAAGTAATATAGAGAGAGTAACGGGAAAAAGAAGGGGGAAATTCAGTTGAACCCCCCAGTCAATTCAGTTGCGCCCCCCAAATTAGCCGCTCGGTTTGGCCCCCAGACAATTCAGTTGCGCACCCCTTTTCAGATGCTGATTAGGTAATTCAAATAAGCACCCCAGCAAATTCATTTAAGCAAAATTCCCATTTTTGGGTTTTTAATTTAATTTAAATTTAATTTGTTTTGTTATCTTGTTTTAATTTTGTTATTTTTAAGTTAAAATTAAATTAATGTGATTTAAAATTCACCTATTTTAATTATTTACATATATTTTTGATCTTTTTAAGTCATCTTCATTTGAGTTACATATTCTTTGCATTTTTGATTGATTAAACTATTTTGTTTTCTAAATTTAGTGAGCACATGGCTAAGAAATCTGCCGATAACAAATCTGTTTAGGATTTTAAACTTACCTTTACGTGTGAATTTTGAATTTAACGAATTGCTCGTATGGGGGGCATAACTGAATTATATGGGGGGGCATAACTGAATTATATAGTGGGTTTAACTGAATTAGATGTGGGCGTTATCTGAATTATTCGTTTGGGGGGCATAACTGAATTATATGGGGGGCATAACTGAATTATATGGTGGGTTTAACTGAATTAGATGGGGGCCGTTATCTGAATTATTCGTTTGGGGGGCATAACTGAATTAGACGGGGGGTTTATCTAAAGAAGTTCCGGGTACACTAGTTAAGCTCCCCATTTCAGTTGGGGGGGGGGGGGGGTGAAACTGAATTCAGATATACCCCCCAGGATTCATAATTCAGTTATGCCCCCCACCTACGGACGTTCCCAAATTCGCATTGACTGGGGGGCCGAATCGAGCGTGGGCGCCAGACTAGGGTGGGGGGCTTAACTGAATTTTTCCCAAGAGAAGCCCCAAGTTTTTCTCACAATTTCAGATTTCACACACCTTCGAAGTTTGTAAACAAGCGCGCATGGACATGTGTAAAAACTTCGAAAGAGAGAAAGCGTTCATAGTGGAAAATCCTATTCTTCAGCTATCAGGCATCAAACTGTCTGTAGTTAATGTGGTGAGTGGTTCAAGTTACCAAAGATTTATACGTTTTTCAGGAGTTGAAAGGTCACGTGACGTCATCAATCGATAATGACGTCTTCGATCGATAATGGAAAATCGAGTTGTGGGGGGCTAGATTGGAGGGTTATCGATTAATTTTAGAAAAATATTTATATTTTAAAAATATTTTATATTTTATTTTAAAAGTATTTTTATTTTATTTTAATTTTAAAAATATTTTTTTTTATTTTTATCAAATTTTTATTTTATTTTAAAATATTTTTTATTTTTTTTCAAATATCGATTGCTTTCTGGCGCGCAAAAAGGGGCGTGGCCAAATCCAAAAGAGGCGTGGCCTGACCCAAAAATATTTTTATTTTAAATAACGATTGGTTTTCTGGCGTGCAAAAAAGGGGCGTGGCCTAATTTGAAAAGGGGTGTTGCCTAATCGTTGACAATATCTTAAATATTTTTTTTTAATATATTTCAAAATATTATATATATTTCAAAATATTTTTAAAAAGAAAATATTTTTTCTAAAATTAATCGATAATTGACCAAAATCAATCAATAACCCTCCAACTCCAATCTAGCCCCCCACAACTCGATTTTTCCATCATCGATCGATAACGTCATTATCGATTGATGACGTCACGTGACCTTTAAAAGAGCTAGTGGGCGATCAACATTCTCTTACAGAGACAGATAGAGCGAGAGAGCAAGACAAAAAATCTTTTTCAGAAGTGTAAAGAGCTGTCCATTCCCGGTATAAAGGGCGATCCAGTATCGTTAGAATGTTTGATTCGGAACAAAGAGGACATAAATTATCATTTCCTTGATGATTTAGATCTGTGCAAAATGCTCGAGAACTTTTTGAATGTATGTTAATTTTATAAATTAAAAAAAAGAAAATATAAATTTCAGGATGTGCGAACGGGGAAACTAGATATTGGGAATTTGAAAAAGGCGATTATTCAGAAACCACGCTGGGTATTTCGAGTGGAGATGCTAAATGTGCCTGGATTGGAATTTTTAGGCGAGGCCGTGTTTACAAAGGAAATTCGAGGAGGGTGAGCAAATTGCTTAATTTGGTTTTTAAAGGGACCATCAGGGACCTTTTTTCTACAACTAAACCAACGTCAGAATACAACAGTACGACTTTATCAGTTACTTTTCTTTTTGTCAGCAAAAACCATTTGCACGAGAGTGGGACCGAACCTGGGACCGTTTGGTTACCAGCTACCGGCGCTAACCAGTTGGCTATGAGGTCATTGTAAGTTCAGCGCCGCGTGGTCCTTATCCCCAGCGGCTTTCACGTGGGACAGCGGGCAGATGGTGTGAAAAAACGTAAGCTGGAGCCCGTTGGAAAAAATTAATTTTGAGTTTTGATTTGAAATTACGGCTTTTTAGGAAAAAGGAGTTGAAAATGATAAGTAGATAATTGATCAACTAAATTAAATTAATTACTTAAAATAAACTTTAAAAAGGACCCCGATGGTCCCTTTAAATCAGTTGTATGTTTAATTCAAAATTTTTAGAGCTTTGAAAACATCTTCTACAAGCTAATTGTGAGGAGTCGGATGATTATAATCAGCCAAGTCATAGTAAACCATTTTCGTTTAACAAAAACGCATACATATATAATTTAGAGTTGTTTCTGTGTGTATTTTGCTATTGGAACGTCGAGAGAAACTTTGTTGGAGTACCTGCACCCGAATTTGTTCAGAAATATTCCATATGACTACTCTGCTCACTTTAATGATTTCCAAAAGGCGGAAAACGATAAAATAGCTTTTGACCTACTCCATGAGAGATATCGATGATAATATTATTGAAATGCAACGTTGTTTTGTTTTGTAAAATTTTACGTTTAAGCAGTTAAAATTGGCTGATCTTTTTTCCAATGTGCACCCAGCCCCTTTTTATAAAATTTTCCGTACTGTATGGGTAGTCTGCCGTATTTTGTGCCTGCCAAGTCACGGCCTTTCTGGACGGGAAGTAGGCGGTAATGGAAACGTCGGCCGAGCCGCGACGCAGCCGCCGCGCGGCTCAAAAACAATTGAAATCGCAAAAATGGACGGCTCTTTCTTTATTTCACGGTTAAAACAAGTCTAATATAGCAAATAGAAGTGGCATAAAGTGAAAACCCGAGTAAAAAATTCATTTTATGAGAAAAATCGAATGAAATCACGATATTTGTAGGGTTTTTTGAAGAGTTCCACCCTTGCTTTTGCTTTGAAAAGAGCACACATGCTTTAAAAGTGTTAATACATACCAAAGAAAATGTAAACACAAGGATCAGTGCCATTATGAGCTAAATGGGGTCCCTTGGGTAAGAAAAAGGCCTTATTTATCTGATTTTTTGCGGTATATTTAGATGAAATTACGACTCTGATTTACTTTTCTTAATGAAATACGAAAAAATGTGGCAAAAATATGAAAAAATACACAATTTACAACAATCAACTTTCCCATGTCGACAGCATCATATTGAGCGACCGTAATCCCCGCAGGGGAAAATTTTGAATTCCCGCCAATGGTCCGTCGCCGGTACGCAATGACGGTGAACTTCCCAAATTGGGTAAAGCAGAAAGGTCGTGAAGTGTCAATAGATCCCAAATTATACATTATGACCGTAACACCACATTTACCATATAGACCTTTGAAACGGCTTTGCAAAAAAAAAAAAACAAAATACCCTCGACTACCTTCTCTCCTCCACACATCTCCACCCCGGGGCACCTTTAGCGCAAAAACCTCAAATCCCCCCTCACCTGTCCTGCCCTATTTGTCCTGTTCTTTTGTCGTGTTGTTCTTTTGTTTTGTTTCTTGTTACACTTTCCGTTGGATAAAGTATATATATAAAATAACCCTGAACTTTTAATTTACTTGAATTGTTCGCATAGGTGACATAACTGAATTAGAGAGTAGTATGGCGTGGGGGCATTCTACTGTGGGGGACATAACTGAATGTTTCACGTTTCTATCTCTCGGTTGTTGCAACCGCGTCGCACAACTTTCGCTTTCTGGAAAAGGCAAAGCGCTTTTTGCAGTGTGAGCACTTTTTGCATTTTTTCTCTGGCCCATTTTCCCCTCCTTAGCTTCTTATTCCTTTTACACGAATGCCGTTCAAGATCGCCAGCTTGCCATGTGAACCATTAGCCATCCACCCTGCTGGTCCAAAGGGTATGCTAATTAGTTTCCCTCTCACTGTACTAACCCCAGGAAATGCAGACATAAGACGTTAAATGTTACAAAGAATTCATTAAAGGGACCATCAGGGTCCTTTTTGAAGTTTATTTTAATTAATTAATTTAATTTAGTTGATCAATTATCCACTTATCATTTTCAACTCCTTTTTCCTAAAAAGCCGTAATTTCAAATCAAAACTCAAAATTAATTTTTTCCAACGGGCTCCAGCTTACGTTTTTTCACACCATCTGCCCGCTGTCCAAGGTGAAAGCCGCAGGGGATATCGTCGGTTCCTCCTTTTCTGCTAATTTTGTTCAATTGTTGTGTTTTTTGTTGTTAAAAACATCACTTAAACTGAATTTTCAGTGCCTGCCATGATAATTGAAAGCAAAATCGACGACAATTGTAAAAAATCGACGACAATTGTTTATTGTCGCCAGGGGTGGCACAGGGCCGGCCTCAGAAAGCACTGGGCCCTGAGGGCCCAGTGCTTTCTGAGGCCGGCCCTGTGCCACCCCTGGCGACAATAAATGTATGCTGGGACACCGCTTCTATTAGGCAGGGGTGGTAAAAATTCAAGGCCGGCCCTGTTGAGCCCGGCCCGGGACCGGGCCTTGCGCTCTGGACCTTTTGGCGCGAAATAATATTTTTTAAAATTTTTATTTGCATACCATATTGAAAGAAACAAAAAGTTAAACCAAATTTTATTTTTGTTTGTTTGTTGCAATTTTCGATTTTTCGACAATTAAATTGTGGAAAGTGACCGAAACTTGTTGCTTAAAATTTCAAAGTTCGCGCCATTTGCCAGGGCGCTCAGGGCCGGCCCTGAACCCGGCCCTTTACCACCCTGCTATTAGATGGTGCCAACCGACCCTATCCAGACCTATCAAGAATCGTGTTTAAGACGCGATGTCTGAAAAAATCGACACCTGTCAATTTTGTCTTGGTCGTAAAAATTCAAAGTGGTTCGATCGGGCTCATTTTTTGTGTATGAGCTATCTAGGACCCTTAAACATGAAAAATGACCGTAAAAACCAATTATCGATTTTTGGGTCGGGGTACTGTAATTGGTCCCCGGGGTACTGTAACTACCTTCAAAATTGAGGAAACCTAAGATGTTAGGTATGGAATCGATTGCAAATTGTACGCTGACAAAGATTGTAATTTAACGAAACTTTGATTTCCTAACTTTTAAAACAGTTATGACCCAAAACGTGATTGAAAAACCACAAACTTAAACTTTTCTTCCGCGAATCAAAAAAGGGTATCGCAGTTTTTTGATGTTGTTAAGCTATATTTTTAGTACAACATATATTTTTTCCGGAATTTTAATCGATTCCGAACTTATCGAAAACCCCCAAAGAAGCGCGCGCGCCTCCCAATGCGGCGCCCTTCCGCGGACCCACTGTCGATGATTTCGGCACGCAACGTAGCACAGGGAGTCAAAACGTTTCGCAAAGTTGTATTAGCTATAGATGCCGCCAAACCGAAATCTTATGCTAATTGCGGAAACATGCAAACCATGCTCTGTCGACCATGATTAGACTACGAATTTCCCACATCAACAGAGGATCACTTGAACATTCCAATTTTATTGGCACGATTCCAATTTGGCGAGAGCTATATGTTAATGTGTTTAAAACACATTTGTCAACGAAATAAAATTTTTAACAAAAACTTTTCTATTAAAAAGACAAAACTAACGACAAAAGTTACAAAAAACACCTTTTCAAAACTTTTATGTAGAGAATATGATTCTGCTTTCTTTTCTATCTGAAAATTTATTTTTATAGATTTTTAGCCTTCAAAACCAATTTTAGACGGAATTTTTCGTTAAAACGCGCGCTTTCTCACGAGAAAGCGGCTGACAAAGCCGCTGCCCGCGTTGAAACAGTGACATGCGACAGCCGCTATTTCGATGTTTCAGACGACAAGACGCGAGTTTTAGCGAAAAATTCCGTTTAAAATTGGTTTTGAAGGCTAAAAATAAATAAAATTCACTTTATAGATGGAAAAATTGCTGAATAATATTCCTTTCATAAAAGTCTTGAAAAGGGGATTTTTGTAACTTTTGTCGTTAGTTTTGTCTTTTTAATAGAAAAGTTTTTGTTAAAAATTTTATTTCGTTGACAAATGTGTTTTAAACACATTAACATAGCTAATACAACTTTGCGAAACGTTTTGACTCCCTGTGCTACGTTGCGTGCCGAAATCATCGACAGTGGGTCCGCGGAAGGGCGCCGCATTGGGAGGCGCGCGCGCTTCTTTGGGGGTTTTCGATAAGTTCGGAATCGATTAAAATTCCGGAAAAAATATATGTTGTACTAAAAATATAGCTTAACAACATCAAAAAACTGCGATACCCTTTTTTGATTCGCGGAAGAAAAGTTTAAGTTTGTGGTTTTTCAATCACGTTTTGGGTCATAACTGTTTTAAAAGTTAGGAAATCAAAGTTTCGTTAAATTACAATCTTTGTCAGCGTACAATTTGCAATCGATTCCATACCTAAAATCTTAGGTTTCCTCAATTTTGAAGGTAGTTACAGTACCCCGGGGACCAATTACAGTACCCCGACCCAAAAATCGATAATTGGTTTTTACGGTCATTTTTCATGTTTAAGGGTCCTAGATAGCTCATACACAAAAAATGAGCCCGATCGAACCACTTTGAATTTTTACGACCTAGGGATTATCGATTATCTCAGAGACGGCGTCTTAATACACTTTGCCTTTCCAAGTTTCATGGTTGGGCGCGTCAACGGTCATGTTGAAGTCATTTTGCGCCTTGCACACTCAGTTGTCACGAATAATCGTAACTCACCCACGAATTTCGGGTTTTATTACAGAGGAGCATACTGGTACTGCTGGTTGTCGGTGACTTAAAGTTAATAGTGGGTACCCAATTTTAAGGCACAAAAGTTGGGGGGGGGGAGTTACCAGAAACTCCCCCCGTGTGTTTTGGAAAAACCCGTTTACTTGAGCGGTGTTGGGAAATCATTTCCACTATATACACAGCTCGCCGAGGCCGGCAGGTTAAAGGGCGGCCTTTTCAAATCGTGCTCCACCTAAACCGCCTAAACTGTAGTAGTAATAATTAAAAATGCTTATTTTTATTCATTTCAACATGTAATTTACTGTTTTCTTGTTAAAATATTAAGAAAAACATTGAATTCGCCTAATTATCTAAAGAAATCGGCTCAAAGATGTCGAATTCGCGACAGACAGCTGGCTGACAAAACACAAACTGGCCGCCGCAAACCTGGACGATCCAGCCGTTTTCAGCAACCATTCTTTTTGTCAACTTTTAGCTCAATAATGCCTTATTTGGCCTGAGTTTTTTCTCGAAAATTCATCGATCGGAAAATAACGAAAAATACAAAAAACCGCGTTTCTTTAGCTGTGAACATTTTTGGGTCGGCAAAAAACTCAGGCCAAAGGATAGAAGTGTTTTTGATCAACTTATGAAAAGAAATCGTTGAAAAATACCCCAGAATTCTCACACTTGCAGCGGCCGTATTTCGGAAATATGCCGTTTCATTAAAGCGGGGTCCCGCCACGACATCCCTGCAAATCATATTGCAGATAAAAATTGCTTTCGATTTCGGTTGTTTACCATTAATTTTGGTTTTCAATGTTTTATTCAAGCGAATGAAAAATAAGCTTCATATTTATGCAAAGTTTCTTTTAAATACATGCAAAAATACACCATTTTCAGTTCTTGTTAGTTTCGCGTTACTGTAGCTATACTTCGTGCACATACTAATGCCTCTGCCCAGGAATTCCGACGCAACGAAAATAGTCGCTCTTAGTGTCAACTTGCAGAGGACATAGGCCTTCTTTTGCGTGAGTTTTGGCACTTATACTTGTATATAAGAAAATGGAAGAAAAACACAAAAAACCGCGTTTCCAGGCTTATAAACATTTTCACCCCTTGAAAAAACTCACGCAAAAGGGGACATGTGTACTCTATCTGTTTATTAAAACAAAACTTTTTTAAAATGCCTAGAAATTCCAGGCAAGGAGCACTTTTAATTCGCCAGTTCCATTCAAATGATGCGTTGGGTCTCGCAGCGAAATACGGCTAGCTCTGTGCGCGCCGTTGCATCCCTCGGTTGGCGAACTGTGTATATTCTCAAGTTATAGAAAAACAGCGACCACGGATTATGGTTGAGGGGGTCGCGCCGAGCCGAGTTTCTGATTAGGGGCTTGCGCCCTACTTCGAGTGTGGAATGTGGGGGTCGCTTAAATGTGCCCCACGGGTAGCTTGATCGTATTGCCTTTGTATTGCCTCCACTTCGAAGCCCCTCTTGGATCGTTCGTTTTCTTTAAAGGTCTAATTAACTAAACTAAGTGCGGGAGAGATGTGCAACAGTATTTTTTAGTAATAGGTGCGAAAAGCATGGGTGGAACATTCTAATTTTCTTGGCATGATTCCAATTTGGCGACAGCAATATGTGGGGTTTTACGGTTAAAAATAAGATAAGCAACAATTGGAGTTTATTAGGACCTAAGCCGGGGTTCTCACGGGCCGGGCCAGCTGGAAAATTTTGGTCGGCCCGGCCCGTTCGGCCCGTTTTTCTTGAACAATCCGGTCAGATTGCCACCCACACGACCAGGGTTCGATCCCGGTTGGTAACATTAATTTTTGTATGACTAATATTGACTTATATGTTAGTAAGAAACATTATTAAGTAATTTGAAACAGTTTAAAAAACTATTGCAGCAATTTATACAAAGTTTAAATTTCAATTTTTCAAATCCGGGCCGGCCGGGCCGTTTCGAAAAATCCCTCGGCTCGATCCGGCGGGCGAGCCCGTCTTTTGAGAACCCCGACCTAAGCTATATTGGTTCACTCATATATTAGATTCCCAACATAATGGTGACTTTCTCCATCCTGCGATATGATTGAGGTACAGCCCATTTCCAACAAAGAATCGACGACTTTTCCACGACCTTGATTTCGACTCGTATTTAACCACTAGCTGCTTGAAACATTGAAGTGAATAGAAATTCAACAAGCGAAACAGCACTGTAAAAGTGGAGTGCGCAGACAATAAAGCAATCGCGGCAGGACCAAATGTACCTAGTCCTTTAGGAAAATCTCTTTTTCCTTGACTCTTTTTTGGAAACGCACTATAGGTGCGCAGAAGAAGTCCTGGGCCCGCAATTATATGACACCGAAAGACAAGCCCTTGTGGTCCATTTACTATCATAAGTTCCCTTGAAAAATCTACTTCTCCCCTTTGCAGATCATTTTGATGGACGTGCGACACCTGAAGAACAAGCTCATGTAGCTTCCCTGCGCCGCCGTCATCCCCCCAGCATCCTATTTATTGTTGTTATCCTTTCCTGTACTTGCCGTCCCATCTAAGAGTGTTCCCCGTGTCTCCATTTAAACCTCATCCCCTTTAATCTTTCTTTCTTACCCCTCACCAACACCCCTAGAGAGGTGTCCTCACAATATCTCCTCCTGTTGCTTGGTCTCCTACGAGTTTATTACGTTTGTTGTTGGCTGAGCATAGAGTGAACTAGCTCCTCTAAGTCATCGGGTATTCATTTTAAGCTCTGTTTTATTTCAGTAAAGATGGGTTGATGGAAGTTTTTTTTCCTTTTGTTGGAGGCGATTTACAAAATTTCATCGGTTACGAGAAAAATACGGGGAAAGTTACGGAAAGAGAAAGAGAGAGAATACGGCCAACAAGAGGACAGGGCAAATTTTGAGGGTCGGTCCGACCCAGCCTGGGCCAGGCCCGAATTTTAACAGTGCGGGCCGGCCCGGTCCTTTGCCAGCCCTGCCAGGCGATAAACCCGAGTTCGCACACCAATCAACGAAAGGCCGACCGTGAGGCTGCGGAATCTAGAAGAAGCCACAACACAGTTTTGCCTTAAAGGGACCATCAGGGACCTTTTTTCTACAATTAAAACCAACGTCGAAATACAACAGGAAGATTTTATCATTCGATTTTCTCTTTGCCAGCAAAACCATTTGCACGAGAGAGGAACCGAACCCGATATCGTTTGGTTACCAGCTTCCGGCGCTAACCAGTTGGCTATGAGGTCAATAAAAGTTCAGCGCTGCGTGTTCCTAATCCCCACCGGCTTTCACCTTGAACAACGGGCAGATGGTGTGAAAAAACGTAAGCTGGAGCTCGTTGGAAAAAAATAATTTTGAGTTTTGATTTGAAATTACGGCTTTTTAGGAAAAATGAGTTAAAATTAATAAGTAAATAATTGATCAACTAAATTAAATTTATTAATTAAAATAAACATTAAAAAGGACCCTGATGGTCCCTTTAAAGGACTGTCTTTGAATATTCCGGATCACTTATTTTAAAAACTCGTCGAACCTTGCTATGCGCTAAGTTTCGCAAAAATAGTTTTTTGATTTGCAGAGAAAACATAAAAAATATTTAAAATCGCGGCGAGACCCACAGCTTTCAGAGTCCAAAACAAACATTTTTTGTATTAATGTCTCGCTTTCTCGGCATAAAAATTTTCGAATGACGAAAAGCGCTTTTTGCATTGTCTCACCCTATTTCTCCTGAGATTTGTTTTTCTTCCCGCGAATGCTACCAATCGTCATCGCCAGCTTGCCTTTTGAACTGCACTGCCTAATTTTGAGAAAGGTGAGGATTTGTTTTTAAAATTACATATTTAAAATTAAAACTTTCAGTTACAAGCAAAAAACCTCTGTCGCTATCGTCAAACGTGTAAGAAAATAGATAATTTAGTTGAATCTCAAAGAAGATTCCTCGCAGCTTCTGAAAATGATCTCCACTGGGTTTGTCGTATTAGTATTATGAAATGCACTTACTGGGTAAGCAAAATATAGAGACGGAAATCCCAAGTTTTCCAACAAAAACAGCATATTTTCAGATTAAGCGTATTTGCGAAGTTTATAAACAACATCGAATTGACGGCAGATTTGACCATTTTCAAATTGAAAATACAATCTCTATTGAAAATCCTATTCTTCAGCTTTCAGGCATTAAATTTTATGCAATTTATATTGTGAGTGATGCAATTTACGAAGGATTTCTTCAATTTTTAGAACGTACCGTTTCCTTTTGACGCGCACGATACATATATGGCGAACGATTTTTGTAAATTCGTGATGCCAAAATGGAACGACAGAATGAAATGTGAATGGCTGGTTTGCAAAGGATTGCTTTGGAATCATTCGGTTCAAGTTATGGAGACAGTGAACTTTTCAAGACTACACGCAAAAGAAGTTCAATTTGAAGCTAAGGATTTGGCCAATTTGCCATTGGAGGTAAGCGAGAGAGACAGAGACAGAGACAGGGACAGGGACAGAGACAGAGATAGAGACAGGGACAGGGACAGAGACAGAGACAGAGACAGAGAATGAGACAGAGACAGAGACAGAGACAGAGACAGAGACAGAGACAGAGACAGAGACAGAGACAGAGACAGAGACAGAGACAGAGACAGAGACAGAGACAGAGACAGAGACAGAGACAGAGACAGAGACAGAGACAGAGACAGAGACAGAGACAGAGACAGAGACAGAGACAGAGACAGAGACAGAGACAGAGACAGAGACAGAGACAGAGACAGAGACAGAGACAGAGACAGAGACAAAACATCTTTTTAGACGTGCAAAGAGCTGTCCATCAACGGTATAAGAGGCTATCCCATATCATTAGAGAATATGAATGTGAACAAAGAAAAAATAGATTTTTCATTTCTGGACAATATAAATCTGGTGAGACTTCTCGAGGACTTTTTGAATGTAAGCAATTTTATTAAAAAATAATCTTAAAATATAATCTTCAGGGTGTACGAATGGGGAGAATCAATATCGAAAACCTCAAAGAAATGAAGATTTGGAAACGAGAAGGGGAAGGAAATTTTTTAAAAGTCCCTGGATTGGAAGTTGTTTGGAGAGGCCGTGTTTACGAAAAATATTGGAGAAGGGTAAGTAGATAGTTTTTTTTGGCGATTTTTCGGGCCGGCCTGTTTCCGTACTAGGTCTCAGGATCCCTTCGGAGCGGTGCCCGTTGTTTAGCAGTGTCTGTGCACCATCGGCATAGACGCTCCGCCCCCTAACCACCGCGAAAAAGCAAATTTATGGATTTTCAAAGCAGAGTATTTCATAATTATATTTTATAATTTTTTGCTTAAATGGGAAACGTCATTTCTAATTTAAATAAACTTGTTTAGAACGTTGAAAGCATCTTTTACAAGCTAATTGTGAACGGTCGAATGATAATAATCAACCAAATAGAGGTAACAATATTTTCGTTTTACAAAAATTTAGAAATATATAATTAGGATGGTTTCTCCGTACATTTTGTCCCTGACACGTCGAGAAATACTTTGTTTGAGATCCTCTACCCGTATTTATTCCTCGCTACACCATTTGACTACTCTGTTAATTTTAATGACTTCGAAAAGGCGGAAAATGATCAAATTGCTTTTTACCTACTTCACGAGAGATATCGATAATTTTTTCTGTGAAATGACAACGTTCCTTTGTTTTTCTGTTGTTACTTGTCCTGTTTTTGCTGAAATTATCGTTTACGCAAGTGGAAATAAATATCAGCTGTTTATTACTTGAAACCAGAGAAGCCAAAGCCCCGCTGCGCGGGTCTTCGCCTTCTGGGTTCGGCGGCCTTCGGCCGCCTCAATATGTGATCCTGCAATCCCTTATGTCGGCAGCGGCCTGCGGCCGCATAGGTACGCAGCCTTCGACCGCTCCTGTTCTATTCGCTTCAATGAAATATTCCCTATGCTCGTGTTGGGGGGAAATTAAGGGGTGTACATATCCGCATATTACGTTGCGCTACTAACCAAAAAAGGGAAACACTCTAATGTTATAAAGGATAGTTTTGTCTAAAACCACTATTTTGAAAACTTTTTACCAATATCGATTTCAGCTAACGGGGTACGGTAATCCCGAGTCCTACAGTAACCATTATTCAAATTTACAGTAACCTAAATTCGATTGCTACAGTAACAGAAGATGAACTGCAATAACCTAGGATTCACAGTCTCTTTCTCTCTCTCTCTCTCTCTCTCTCTCTCTCTCTCTCTTTCTCTCTCTTCTCTCTATCTCTCTCCTCTCTCTCTCTCTCTCTCTCTCTCTCTTACACAAGTAATTATCCAAATAGGAATGCATCGTCACACAGTGCAAACGCGTTGTTAAATTTTCGCTTTTTGCGCATCAGACGCGGCAAATCAAGATTTTAAATTATTGGAAGCGCTTTCCGCTTTGTCTTACGTATTTTCCCTCCACAGCTTCGTTTGCTATTTTTCACGGATATCAAGCGGGGATTCTAAACGTTCCTGGGTTGGAGATTGTTTGGAGAGGCCATCTTTATAGAAAACATTCGAGAAAGGTAGGTAAATGTTTATTTGTTTTGTAATTTTAAATTGAAAATGTTTAGAACTATGAAAACATCTTCTCCAAGCTAATTGTGAATGGGCGAATGCTACCAAGTAGGGGTAAAACATTTTTGTTTAAAAAACCTATAATTATGTAATTTAGAGTAATTTATGTGTATATTTTGCCTATGACACGTCGAGAAAAACTTTGTTCGAGTATCTGCACCAGTATTTATTTGAGTATATACCGTGCGACTACTCGGTTAATATTAATGACTTTGAAAAGGCGGAAAATGAACAAATTGCCCTTGACCTACTGCACGAAATATATAGATAATTTTTTCTATGAAATTACAACGTTTCTTTGTTTTGCTTTTGTTACTTGTCCTGTTTTTGCTAAAACTATCGTTTAAAACAAATGTTTGCTTTGAAACACCTCACCTTTTGATCCTACAGTACCGTATCCTACAGTACCCAAGTATGACTTACAGTAACCTGTAACCAAGTGTGGCATACAGTACCCTAAACGTAGAAATAAATATTGGCTTGGTTTGTTGAAACTTTGTTAAAAACGAAAACTTGCTCTAAAAACTCCATTTTGAAGCGTTTGGACAATTATCGCTTTTTTGATTAAGGGTTACTGTAATCCCAAATCTTACAGTAACCTAGGGGACATACTGTCACATCAATCAAATTACTACAGTAACCAAAATTCGAATGCTACAGTAACAAGGTGATCTACAGTAACCTAGGATTCACAGTAATCTGGAATAGCCTACCGTAACCTTTATTTTTCTTATTCCAAATATTCAAAATAAATTTTTAATGGTAAATTAACCATAACAATCATGTTTTAAAGCCTGCAGTCTGAATTGCAGGCATTTCGTTGCGGGACCTAGCTCCACTGAAACGGCGATTTCCTGAGATCTGGCTGCAGCGAATTTGAGAATTCGGGGGAATTTTTCAAAGATATCTTTTCATATATTGATGAAGAAAACTTTTATCTTTTGGAATGAGTTTTTTGGCGATTTAAAAAACTCAACTGCCCCAGAAAAACAGTATTTTGTGTTGTAAACTGCCACCTATGGTAAGCGCAGGTCGCTGGAGAAAAAGTATAGGTTGATCTACCGTAACATGAATCCAAGTGGGGGGTTCGGTTGCGTCACTCGAAGCATTTTAAAAGTGACCCGATCACTTTTCGATAGTTTGCAGGGTGCAGATGTGTTTTGTACCATTAGGTTTTTGAAAAAAAAGTCTACACACAGCTCGCCGAGGCCGGCGGGTTAAAGAGCGGCCTATTGGAAATCGCGCTCCATCTTAAACGCCTAAACTGTAGTAGTAATAACTAATAATGCTTATTTTTCTTCATTTTAACACGCAATTTGCTATTTTAATGTTGAAATAATAAGAAAAACATAAATTTCACCTAATTATGTAAAGAATCCGGTCCGGATATGTCGAATTCGCGACAAACAGGTGGCTCATGAAACCCAAACTGGCTGCAGTAAACCTGGACGATCCAGCCGTTTTTAACAACCATTCTTTTTGTCAATGTTTAGCTAAGCAACACCTTATTTGGCCTGAGTTTTTTCGCGAAAATTCTTCGACTGGAAAATAACGAAAAACACAAAAAACCGAGTTTCTTTGGTTGTAGCTATTTTCGGGCAGGCAAAAAACTCAGGCCAAATGTTAGAAGTGTTTTACAGCGACTTTTGAAAAGATATATACTAAAAACATCTCAGAATTCTCACGTTTGCGGCGGCCATATTTCAGAAACCGGCTAGTTTCATTAGAGCTGGGTTCCGCCACGATTACCCTGCGTTTCAAACTGGTGATGGAAAAACGCCTTTTAAAACTCATTTTAACATGTAATTTTCCATTTTTCAGTTTAAAACGACAAAATGGGATGTATTACGCCGATAAATGTCCCGTTTCAATAACAAATGTGAAGAATAACGCTTAATCAGAGGCACCCTGTTTTACCGTATGTAAACAGCGGTCACGGTTAAACATCGTGCACAGCAATCTTGCAGCAAACGTGAAGCCCGGACAGCTTCATTTTCTTCGCTCTAAACGTTGAATGGTAGACAATACATGCATCATTTGGCGTGAGTTTTGGCACATATATGTTCTCAGTAAATACTCAAGAGAATCACGAAAAACCGTGTTTCTTGGGATGGAATCATTTTTGAGTCTCGAAAAAACTCAGGCCAAAGGGTACATGGCTCTACTATCCATTTATGAACTCATATATCAGCCAAATATTCCAGGAATCTCACGTTTGCTGCAAGATTGTTTCATTGCAACAGATTGCCTTAGACTTGGGTCCCGCCGCGAAAGACCTCTGAAAAGCCGCTTGCCGATTCAACAAAGCGTGCGGCGGGCTGTGTACAAGCAGGTCAAAATCACCAGACCAGATTTTTCCACCTCTTGTCCTTTCTCCTTGTAGTTTTCTCCCTTTTCCACGGGAGAGACGTGTGGTCCTGATGGATTAGTTTTCATTTTCAGATGATTCCACTGCCGATCTGCTTGATTTTTTTAAAAATAAAATGGATGATTTTTCTTTGGAGGTAGTTTCATCTTTAAACACCATTTCAAAACGTTTGGATAATTGCCTATTTTCGTTCCCGGGTTACTGTAGTTCAAATGCTAGCATTTGAAAGCAAAAAAAGTGCAAACGCGATGTTAAAGGGGTAGTAAGGAGGCTTTTCAATTCATTTTCGATCGGATTCGGTCGGAAATTAAATAGAATCAACTATGCTAAACCTTCCGAACCCTCTTCGTTTTCGGCGCTCTCTCAGCCAATTAGAATGAAATTTGGCTCATTAGCATGCCCTGTAAATGCCGGACAACGTACAGCTCGTCTACAAATCTGTAGTCTACAAATCTGTAGATTTGGGATAATTGCACAGTGCAGCTTACACACGATCGACCCGCGTATTTTCTTTGTTGATTATTGTTTATTATTCATGTATACAGTGTTTGAAAGCAAAAAATCAAAAATCTACAATTGCACATTTTTGTAATTTGATTTTAAAAATGAGGTTTTTGAAGAACGTGATGGTAAACGCGCTCCACCGAACAGCGCGAATGCAAAATTTTCAAACTTTCGATTCAGCAGTATTCGTTTGATTTATGAAAATGCAGCTTGAGGTGTTTCTTTAGTGCTATTTTAGGTTAATTAATAATTAAAAAAGGAAATTATCGAACATTTACAGACCAAAATAGCCTATTTCGGCCGATTTTCCACCTTCAACATTTCTAGTCTTCTCGGACGGCCTGCCTGGTCACCCCTTCTTCGTACTGAAAATTTTAACTTATTTGTAGCTAGTTATGTGTGTGTTCGGGTAAAATCATCACTATCCTGTGATTTTCCACTGAAATCCGACGAATCGGCGACAAGGAGATGTTTATTTGAATATTTCCGCAATACTTCGTCTTTATTTTGCGTTAGCACATGATTTTTTATCCCTTGTGCTTGTTTTCGTTCCAAAATTGTGCGCAAAACGTTGTTTTAAGGTGCTGTGCGCTTCGGCTTCCGCAGTGTCGGCAAAGCGCGCGCCTATTGCAATTGACTTGGTCACGGCGGCGGCTAAGCCCCGCCCCTCCACAATTGCAATTGAAATTTCGCTTAATTGAAATTTCGAAAACAGTTCGCTTATTTACACCTGGGGCTACACGTCTATGCAAAAATTTACATTAAAAACAAGATTCAAATTTTTGGCTTGTGGACCCTATCTGTAGATGGAGACCTGTTTTTGACGGATTTGAAGCGTATTTTCTGGAAAACGGTAAGTTTTCGACTTATAATCATATATATTTTCATGTTCAGCCAATTTGTCTCACATAATTGAGCGAGTATTGGAAAACCCGTCTGACTGTCCCTTAATTTCTCGCTTTTGGCGCATAGAAAGCGGGAAAACATAATTTTTGAACGAGGATAATCGCTTTTTGTCTTACCCTTGTTTCTCGGCTTCGCTTTTTGCCCTAGCCCATTCTTCTCGGCATTGTTTTTACTCTGACCGATGTCGATATCAATCGTCAGCTTACCTTGTGAACTCCACTGCCTAATTTTGATTAAGGTGAGGATATTATAAAAATTAAAATTTCTACCTTTACTATTACTAATGCTAAAGGGTCACCCAATTTTTTTCCGATTTCGCATGGTTTAGTTGACGCATCGTTTAGTTGGCCTAGCCAGGAGTAAAAGTTAAATTGAAAATTTTTTTATAAACTCAACCGCAAAAAAGATTTTATTTTGGAATGGTGCGCATCAAAATGTTATTTGTTGACGCCCAATAGGAAAGTTTTAATTTCAAGTAGAACAGTGAAAAACGTAAATATGCAGAAAAAGTCGTCGTTTTCGTCAAATTTGCAGCTTAATAAAGCAGGAAGGGAAAGCTCCCCAGATTGGGTATTTGCTATATCGTTAACCAATTGAAAGACCTTTGCAATGAAAGTTACTTTATCGTGAATTTCGCAATACAGACCGAGAAAAACGCAAAAGAAAAACCGGAAATTTTGCCTGAACCGCAAGTTCTGGATGTCGACACCATGACAGGTGTATAGGGTAGCCCCTACATATTAGCCATAACCAATATTAGGACATGAAACTAAAAAGCTTTTCCACAAACAAGTTTTTAATTTTTGGTGAAATTTTTTGCATTTTCAAGAGCTTCTCACTTTTAAAGTATTGCGAAATAAGGACAATTTTGTAATGGATCATACTATCAAACATTCATTCTTTAAGTTTGACAAAGATTGACTTTGATAAATACCTTTAAACAAAAATTATGACTTCTCAAAGTGGGCGCCTCGTGAAAGTTTGCAAAATACCTGTTTTTTTTTTTACCTCACTTGAATGTTGCAACAAAATCTGGGTTCAAAAATATAATTTTGACCGAATGTTTTAAAGCACAAATCTTCATATTTCGGTTCCCATTCAACCGATTCGGCTCATTTTCGGATATGCTAGTGACTTAAAGGGACCATCAGGGTCCTTTTTAAAAATTATTTTAATTAATAAATTTAATTTAGTTGATCAATTATCCACTTATCATTTTCAACTCCTTTTTCCTAAAAAGCCGTAATTTCAGATCAAAAGTCAAAATTAATTTTTTCCAACGGGCTCCAGCTTACGTTTTTTTCACAACATCTGCCCGCTGTCCAGGGTGAAAGCCGCTGGGGATTTGGAAACCGCAGCGCCGAACTTCCATCGACCTTGTAGCCAACTGGTTAGCGCCGGTAGCTGGTAACCAGACGGTCCCGGGTTCGGTTCCACTCGCGTGCAGATGGTTTTTGCTGGCACAAATAAAATTATAAAATCGTAATGTTGTATTCTGACGTTGGTTTTAATTGTAGAAAAAAGGTCCCTGATGGTCCCTTTAAATAGTAGCAAATGATGAACCAAAAACCAATAGATATATCGATTTTTTGATTGGGTCCTGGCACAAAATTTCATATCTCACGTCTCACTGAAGCGATTTGGTCCTACTTTGGATATATTAAAAGCACTGTGCAATATAAAGCGACACCCTACTGTTTGATCAATATATCGATTTCTTGATTGGGTTTTAGCACGAAATTTCATATCTCGCGGACATCCTTGGCACCGAGCCCAGATCTGGAGAATTCCTCCGTGAAACCAAAAATGTGCCCAGGCGGGAATTCAAATTTTTTAAATTCCATTTGGTTTTTACGTCATTTTCTGCTGTTTTTCTAATTTTGATCTTGAAATTCGAAAATTAAGGAATTTTTACGTCGATATTATAAAAAATAGGCAGGAAATGACGTAAAATCCAGAAGGTAATCGCCACTTTTTGGACCCCGACCCATTTTGGAAAATATGACCCGAAAACTAAATCTTCACATCTTAAATAAGTTTCTGGAGCAGTTTTTGATGCTGAAAACAATGGTGTTGTCAGAATACTTAAATGTTGATTTTGAAAGAAGCTATGCAGCTTTGAAATTTTGACGCCGCCGCACAAAACAGTGGAGGAACCAAACCACCTCGCAGCGCTTCGCTCTGCGCGCAATTTAAAAAATTTTAATTCCCGCCTGACCACTTTTTTGGTTTCACGGAGGAATTCTCCAGATTCTGGGCACGGGGCGGATGTCCGCAACTGCCGGTCGGGACACATCGTGGCCCTACTGAAGGAATTTTGTTCAAAATTGGAGGCGGTTTTACCTAACACAATTAGAAGCGTTGTTATATTGAAGAATCGGAAGTAAAGCACGAAATTTTGAATCACTTTGAATTCAGGGTATTGCTTAAACCTAAAACGTATAACTGTAAAAAGTAATTTAAATAAGGAAGCCCCGGGGAGGAGGCGCTGGCGAAGCCAGCGCCGACGACGCCGGCGTTACATTGTGCACATGCGGGGGGTCTGGGGGGCGCAGCCCCCCCCAGCTAGGGCGCGCTTGGCGGTAGCGAGCCAAGCGCGCCCTAGTTTATTATAATTTAAAAAAAAAACTTCAGTTCCCATTAAAAACTCTCTGTCGCTATCGTCAGACATGTAAGAAAATTGACACATTTGTGGAATCTCGTAGACATTTCCTCACAGCTACGGAAGATCGTGGTCATTGGGTTTGTTCTATTCGCGTTTTCACAACAATAGGGGTGAGTAACGAAGAAGGAGAGAAAGAAATGAGCTATAATTTCAGCGAGCAGTGTATTTTACAGTATGTAAACAAGCGTTCATAGATAACCGTTTCGAAGAGTCTGAGATAAAAAATGAAATCTCAATTGAAAATCCTCTCCTTCATTTTTCAGGAATTAAATTTTCTGCAGTTTACGTGGTGAGTGAAGCAATTTACCAAAGATTTCATTTTTTTTCAGGAGGTGGTCCCGAAACAAGATACATGTAATAGAAGGCTGGCTTTCATGTTTGATGAATACGTTATGCCAACCTTGAAAAATGTCAAAATCATGTGTGATTGGTTGATTTGCAAATGGATGCCGTGGAATCAGGCGATCCAATTTATGAAGCTAGTAAACTTTTCACGGCTATATGCAAAAAACGTTCAATGGGATGCTGGAGATTTAGTCAATTGGCAACTGGAGGTGAGTTAGAGAGAGAGAGAGAGAGAGAGAGAGAGAGAGAGAGACAGAGAGAGAGAGAGAGAGAGAAAGAGAGATACTGAGAGAAAAGCAGATAGACAGAAATAGAGAGGTAAACATGTAGAGAGAGATAGAGAGACTAAAATCTTTTTCAGAAGTGTAAAGAACTATCCATCCACTGTATAACAGGCGATCCTATGTCATTAGAAAATCTGAACCTGAACAAAGAAAAGGTAGATTTTTTATTTCTTGGCGATATTAATGTGTTTAAACTGCTCCAGGATTTTTCGAATGTAAGTTAATTTTAAAACAAAACAGAAATGTAATTTTTAGGGTGTTCTCAAAGGGAAAATCGATTCTACAAACCTGAAAGTAGTGAAAGTTTGGAAACAAAGCGGAGTATATCAAGGAGAAATTCTTAAAGTTCCTGGACTGGAAATTGTGTGGAGAGGCCATTATTACCAAGGAGATTTGAGAAGGGTAGGTAAATTCCTTTTTTGCTAATTTTCGGGCTGTCCCGTTTCCTTACTAGGCAACAGGGTCCACTCAGGGCACTGCCCGTTGTTTAGCAGGGTCTGTGAATTTTCCGCATAGATGCCCCGCCCCCTAACCACAGCAGAAATGCGAAGTTAAATCTTTTCAAAGTGGAATATCTTAGGGATGACATTGGAAAGATATTACTCGAATTGCGTTCCGAAATTATGAAAATTCATTTGTAATTTTTTGTCATCGTGTTCTTATTTAAATAACTTTGTTTAGAACGTTGAAAACATTTTCTACAAACTAACTATGAACGGTCGAATGCTTTTAATTCATCAAATCGAGGTAAAACATTTTTGCTTAACAAAAACTCATAAATATATACATTTTAGAGTAGTTTCTGTGTACACGTTGTCACTGAAACGTCGAAAGAGGCTTTGTCAGAGTACCTGCACCCGTATTTATTCGGCGATACACCATGTCTCGGTTAATTTTAGTGATTTAAAAAAAAATGGAAAAAAAATCACATTACTTTTTATCTACTCAATGAGAGATATAGATAATTATAAACTCTTAATTCACAACGTTTCTTTTTTATGTTGAGACTTGTCCACAAATTAAAATAAGAACTTATGTGTGAACCATTGATTCAAAACCAGCCTCAATGTGAGAAAAGGGTCGGCCCGGCCCGGCTTGTCAAATTAAATTTTCTTTTAATCATTAGCTCACATAAATGACATTGCCACGGCGTCGCGCCCGCGCCACTCGCAGGGCGTTCACAGCTCGCCGACACCGGACACAACGATCTAAAGGACTGTTTGTCCCGGCCCCGTCACGATTTTTTGTTAATTTCCTTTGTATAAATCCGAATAATTCCGCGGATAGTAGTCTTTTTCCTTTTCATGTACCGGACCAATCCGCGGGTGAAGAGCTCCGCGCGTTGATGCACGCAGCTAAGCGCAAGCTGCATGCAGCTAATATGGCCTTTTTGTTGTAGGATGCAACCGTCAAGGACCGGCCACAAGGATTTGGTTTCAAAATCTGTTTAACTATAAATGTTTATTTTATCCGATTATTATCACCTTAAAGAGCTCTATTGAAAACCTATCGAGCAATTCTTTGGATACCGACGAAAAATTCTTCGCTGAGATATAGTGCGTTTCCAAAAAAGAGTCAAAGAAAAAGGGGTTTTTCTAAAGGACTAGGTACATTTGGTCCCACCGCGATTTCTTAATTGCCTGCGCACTCCTCTTTTGCTGTGCTCTTTCGTCGGGTGGAAATCAATGTCGGTGGGAAGTCGTCGATTCTTTGTTGGAAATGGACTATAGAGCTTTTCGAAAATTTCAACTGCATTTTTCCACCCTTCAGAGAAATTTGTTTGCTACCAAAGAATTGCTCTATAATCTTTCCATGTAGAGCTACAAAATATTAATTGAAACCATTTTATGAAACCTCCTGGTTCCTGAGATTTTGTGACGGATAGTATTAATTGACATAGCGCACACAGTCCTTTAAACTGTCCGCGATCTAGTTCAAATGGCGGAAAACGCGTTATTTTTAGCAACCGCGACGCATCTGCCCGCGGCGCAGTCGATGTTAGACAGATCACATAAACTGGCCAATGTACCACGCAATAGAGAAATGCCTCCGAAGACGTAACCGAACTCTCGGATTAGATCAAATATTTGAAAATAACTGTCGCAAGCTTTGTCCCTTATTTATGGTTCAGGACTTTTCCCTCTGTAGTAGAGCAAGAGCATTATGACCTCTCAGCTCGGCATACCTCTCAGAGACCCAGGGTAGTGCGGATCGAGTGCACTAAACGCCAATCACTTGGCTGTCCTTCGGCGGACCGACGGTACCCTTCGGCCATACCAGATCTCTCTGGGCCACGCGGACGACTCATTGGAAACATATAGGAGGTCCTAACGGACCGGCTGGGTTCGAAACGCCTACCTTGGCTTTCCCCTCTCTCACCCGCACCCCAAAGAACAGAACCACCCATAGGGTGCGGAAATTTACTCAGTACAGATAACAACAGCAAAACAAGCAATAGAAAAGGTCTCACAGTTGCCTGCGGGGAACTAGTCAACCCGAGGACTTTGACGGGCGCAGCTCCGGCAGTAGTGGCTCTAGCTATCAAGATTAGAGAGAATCTTGTATACTTTATTAATTCGATAGCGTCTTTTATAGCAGAAATATTTTGTCTAGCGGGCAAATGTTATGTCTCGGGAAATATGATCGTGGGCGACACTCCCGGGCGTGAAATAGTCTTCTTCGTCGCTCTGTGAGTCAGGATCCGGAGGGGGACGTACAGAGGAGTAATAGTCGGCAGAGAAGAAACCGTCCGTCGAAGCTGTCATTGAATCCAGCCGGAACTCCTTACGGACAATGGCGCCAAGGATATCCATCAGTTGAGAAGGGGTGAGATTTGAATGTGCCGGAGTTTTGTCCAGGACACGGCCGCGGATCTCCCGGGGAAGTTTGTTGATCAAAGCCGTTGCAAGACCGTACTCGGAAGATGTATGCCGGATCCTGCCGTGGTCGCCATATCAAGATTAGAGATAATCTTGTATACTTTATTAATTCGATAGCGTCTTTTATAGCAGAAATATTTTGTCTAGCGGGCAAATGTTATGTCTCGGGAAATATGATCGTGGGCGTCATCGTCCGCGACACTAGCAACGGGAACGGACACGGCGTGAACGACGTGGATCGGGCGCAGCTTGTACGATGTGGATCGGGCGCAGCGTGTACTGGAGTGGAACTGAGCGGAGCGGAGCACGACGGTGAGACGGCGATACCTGAGCAGAAGCTATCAGCACGGCTTCCAAGAAGACCAGGGTCCCAAGACCATGTAAACCAACTCTGAACCCCTTTTACACCTACGACGGGTGGACTTCCGTCGGGGAATAGAGAGGAAACAGTTGAGACCACTCCTCCGGGTCCGTTTCATCACGGGCGGAGAGGTTCTGAAGCAATCTCCATTGCATACTTCCTAGCAACGGTGTTTACAGCATCTTAGGACTCACAAGTCCTAGCTCACACCGGATTACGCGTAATGGGAAGCACGCGGAGAGTACCCGTAGACTTACTTACGGGCGCCTTCAGATGAAACAGCAACGACATAATCGCAATCAACTCATTACGGACGGCCGATCGTCGTCAGCGACGATCCTTCAATGACGCAAGGCGGCGGACGCTGACGCCGCCCGTTTGAATATTTTGAATATTCATTACGTGAAAGCGCGTCGCACCTACAGTATCCAAAATGGCGGAAGGCACCAAAGCCGCTATGTTACGTGTAGCTCAAGGTCGTTTGGGTAATTCAGCTTAAAGCCGCGTAGCATCATCGAGTTAATAAGGCAGCAACGCCAACCTATGATCGCCTATTGAGAATCGTTCAACCTAAGGTGGCTTAAAGCAGGCAATCCTAGTCACTTATAACCACCGAATGCCAACCTAAGGCCACTTGATGACAGTTGAACGTAGCCCAATGCAGCCCGAGTTGTGACAGCCTCAGGCCGCCTCAGCCGCAACTTACGTGAACTGGTGTCAAAAAAACCTAAGCCTAACTGCTAACCTAAGGCCGCTTAGTGCTAGATAATGGTAACCAAAGACCGCTTATTGATCGCTAATGGTAACCAAAGGCCGCTTAGTGCTAGATAATGGTAACCAAAGACCGCTTATTGATCGCTAATGGTAACCAAAGGCCGCTTAGTGCTAGATAATGGTAACCAAAGACCGCTTATTGATCGCTAATAGTAACTAAATACCGCTTGGTGACAACCGGGTAACCTAAGGCCATAATGGTAATCTAAGGCCGCTTAGTAACATAATAATAAGATCAGAACAGCCATAAGATTGCCCAATCCTTTTTCTTCTTCTTTTTCGATCACTTGGGGGCAAAGTAGGTGGACTGGCTCATGGAAGCGCCTCCCATGTTGCTCTGTCCCACGTAGCAGCTCTTGTTGGGCAGGCCGACGGCAGACTTTCCTCCTCCAGCAGCACCTCCACCAGTGGGTCCTCCGGCAAAGTAGACAGAAGCGGAAGCCTGTCCTCCAACGGCGCTGAAGTAGGCCGACTGGGCTCCACCGCCTCCGGCAGAGTGGGCTCCAGAGTGGGCAGAAGCTCCAGGGGTGCCTCCGGCAGACTTGTGAGACGAAGCACCACCACCTCCTGAAATAGAGGGGTTGAGGAGAGACACGGCTTCGGAAACTGACCCAGCTGGCTGGGTCCTCCGGCAAACTGGCTGGCTCCTCCGGCCATTTGACTGGCTCCCCCGGCGGCCATCTGACTGGCTCCTCCTCCAACGGCAGTCATGGTGGAGCCTCCGGCAGGCATCTGGCTATCTCCTCCTCCCACAGCGGTCATGGTGGACCCTCCGGCGGGCATCTGGCTGGCACCTCCTCCGACGGCAGTCATGGTGGAGCCGCCTCCGCCTCCCATCTGAGTTCCCACGGCGGTCATGGTGCTTCCAGAGCCGCCTCCGCCCATCTGGGTGCCGACAGCGGTCATGGTGGAACCGGAACCACCGCCTCCCATCTGGGTGCCGACGGCCGTCATGGTAGAGCCGGAAGCGCTCCGGGCATCTGGCTGGCTCCTCCACCCAGCTGGCTGCCTCCCACGGCGGTCATGGTGGAAGCGCCCATGGGCATGGCCGTAGGGGCGACGGCGGTCATGGTGGAGGCTGAAAGGAGGGAGATTAGAGAGGGGGAAAGAGGCAAAATAGAGGCGCCGAGATAAGGAGGAAAGAGG
>OZ059906.1:26327013-26329513 GCA_964057215.1 Oscheius myriophilus | reverse complement strand
GTCTCTGTCTCTGTCTCTGTCTCTGTCTCTGTCTCTGTCTCTGTCTCTGTCTCATTCTCTGTCTCTGTCTCTGTCCCTGTCCCTGTCTCTATCTCTGTCTCTGTCCCTGTCCCTGTCTCTATCTCTGTCTCTGTCTCTGTCTCTGTCTCTGTCTCTGTCTCTGTCTCTGTCTCTATCTCTGTCCCTGTCTCTATCTCTGTCTCTGTCTCTGTCTCTGTCTCTGTCTCTGTCTCTGTCTCTGTCTCTGTCTCTGTCTCTGTCTCTGTCTCTGTCTCTGTCTCTGTCCCTGTCTCTGTCTCTGTCTCTGTCTCTGTCTCTGTCTCTGTCTCTGTCTCTGTCTCTGTCTCTGTCTCTGTCTCTGTCTCTGTCTCTGTCTCTGTCTCTGTCTCTGTCTCTGTCTCTGTCTCTGTCTCTGTCTCTGTCTCTGTCTCTGTCTCTGTCTCTGTCTCTGTCTCTGTCTCTGTCTCTGTCTCTGTCTCTGTCTCTGTCTCTGTCTCTGTCTCTGTCTCTGTCTCTGTCCCTGTCCCTGTCTCTATCTCTGTCTCTGTCCCTGTCCCTGTCTCTATCTCTGTCTCTGTCTCTGTCTCTGTCTCTGTCTCTGTCTCTGTCTCTGTCTCTGTCTCTGTCTCTGTCTCTGTCTCTGTCTCTGTCTCTGTCTCTGTCTCTGTCTCTGTCTCTGTCTCTGTCCCTGTCTCTATCTCTGTCTCTGTCTCTGTCTCTGTCTCTGTCTCTGTCTATGTCTGTGTCTGTGTCTGTGTCTGTGTCTGTGTCTCTGTCTCTGTCTCTGTCTCTGTCTCTATCTCTGTCCCTGTCTCTATCTCTGTCTCTATCTCTGTCCCTGTCTCTATCTCTGTCTCTGTCTCTGTCTCTGTCTCTGTCTCTGTCTCTGTCTCTGTCTCTGTCTCTGTCTCTGTCTCTGTCTCTGTCTCTGTCTCTGTCTCTGTCTCTGTCTCTGTCTCTGTCTCTGTCTCTGTCTCTGTCTCTGTCTCTGTCCCTGTCCCTGTCTCTGTCTCTGTCTCTGTCTCTGTCTCTGTCTCTGTCTCTGTCTCTGTCTCTGTCTCTGTCTCTGTTTCTGTCTCTGTCTCTGTCTGTGTCTGTGTCTGTGTCTGTGTCTGTGTCTGTGTCTGTGTCTGTGTCTGTGTCTCTGTCTCTGTCTCTATCTCTGTCCCTGTCTCTATCTCTGTCTCTGTCTCTGTCTCTGTCTCTGTCTCTGTCTCTGTCTCTGTCTCTGTCTCTGTATCTGTCTCTGTCTCTGTCCCTGTCCCTGTCCCTGTCTCTATCTCTGTCTCTGTCCCTGTCCCTGTCCCTGTCTCTATCTCTGTCTCTGTCTCTGTCTCTGTCTCTGTCTCTGTCTCTGTCTCTGTCTCTGTCTCTGTCTCTGTCTCTGTCTCTGTCTCTGTCTCTGTCTCTGTCTCTGTCTCTGTCTCTGTCTCTGTCTCTGTCTCTGTCTCTGTCTCTGTCTCTGTCTCTGTCTCTGTCTCTGTCTCTGTCTCTGTCTCTGTCTCTGTCCCTGTCTCTATCTCTGTCTCTGTCTCTGTCTCTGTCTCTGTCTCTGTCTATGTCTGTGTCTGTGTCTGTGTCTGTGTCTGTGTCTCTGTCTCTGTCTCTGTCTCTGTCTCTATCTCTGTCCCTGTCTCTATCTCTGTCTCTATCTCTGTCCCTGTCTCTATCTCTGTCTCTGTCTCTGTCTCTGTCTCTGTCTCTGTCTCTGTCTCTGTCTCTGTCTCTGTCTCTGTCTCTGTCTCTGTCTCTGTCTCTGTCTCTGTCTCTGTCTCTGTCTCTGTCCCTGTCCCTGTCTCTGTCTCTGTCTCTGTCTCTGTCTCTGTCTCTGTCTCTGTCTCTGTCTCTGTCTCTGTTTCTGTCTCTGTCTGTGTCTGTGTCTGTGTCTGTGTCTGTGTCTGTGTCTGTGTCTGTGTCTGTGTCTGTGTCTCTGTCTCTGTCTCTGTCTCTATCTCTGTCCCTGTCTCTATCTCTGTCTCTGTCTCTGTCTCTGTCTCTGTCTCTGTCTCTGTCTCTGTCTCTGTATCTGTCTCTGTCTCTGTCCCTGTCCCTGTCCCTGTCTCTATCTCTGTCTCTGTCCCTGTCCCTGTCCCTGTCTCTATCTCTGTCTCTGTCTCTGTCTCTGTCTCTGTCTCTGTCTCTGTCTCTGTCTCTGTCTCTGTCTCTGTCTCTGTCTCTGTCTCTGTCTCTGTCTCTGTCTCTGTCTCTGTCTCTGTCTCTGTCTCTGTCTCTATCTCTGTCTCTGTCTCTGTCTCTGTCTCTGTCTCTGTCTCTGTCTCTGTCTCTGTCTCTGTCTCTGTCTCTGTCTCTGTCTCTGTCTCTGTCTCTGTCTCTGTCTCTGTCTCTGTCTCTGTCTCTGTCTCTGTCTCTGTCTCTGTCTCTGTCTCTGTCCCTGTCCCTGTCTCTGTCTCTGTCTCTGTCTCTGTCTCTGTCTCTGTCTCTGTCTCTGTCTCTGTCTCTGTTTCTGTCTCTGTCTCTGTCTGTGTCTGTGTCTGTGTCT
>OZ059906.1:26319513-26322013 GCA_964057215.1 Oscheius myriophilus | reverse complement strand
GTCCCTGTCTCTATCTCTGTCTCTGTCCCTGTCCCTGTCTCTATCTCTGTCTCTGTCTCTGTCTCTGTCTCTGTCTCTGTCTCTGTCTCTGTCTCTGTCTCTGTCTCTGTCCCTGTTTCTATCTCTGTCTCTGTCTCTGTCTCTGTCTCTGTCTCTGTCTCTGTCTCTGTCTCTGTCTATGTCTCTGTCTCTGTCTGTGTCTGTGTCTGTGTCTGTGTCTGTGTCTCTGTCTCTGTCTCTGTCTCTATCTCTGTCCCTGTCTCTATCTCTGTCTCTGTCTCTGTCTCTGTCTCTGTCTCTGTCTCTGTCTCTGTCTCTGTCTCTGTCTCTGTCTCTGTCTCTGTCTCTGTCTCTGTCTCTGTCTCTGTCTCTGTCTCTGTCTCTGTCTCTGTCTCTGTCCCTGTCCCTGTCTCTGTCTCTGTCTCTGTCTCTGTCTCTGTCTCTGTCTCTGTCTCTGTCTCTTTCTCTGTCTCTGTCTCTGTCTCTGTCTCTGTCTCTGTCTCTGTCTATGTCTCTGTCTCTGTCTGTGTCTGTGTCTGTGTCTCTGTCTCTGTCTCTGTCTCTATCTCTGTCCCTGTCTCTATCTCTGTCTCTGTTTCTGTCTCTGTCTCTGTCTCTGTCTCTGTCTCTGTCTCTGTCTCTGTCTCTTTCCCTGTCCCTGTCTCTGTCTCTGTCTCTGTCTCTGTCTCTGTCTCTGTCTCTGTCTCTGTCTCTGTCTCTGTCTCTGTCTCTGTCTCTGTCTCTGTCTCTGTCTCTGTCTCTGTCTCTGTTCCTGTCTCTGTCTCTGTCTCTGTCTCTGTCTCTGTCTCTCTGTCTCTGTCTCTGTCTATGTCTCTGTCTCTGTCTCTGTCTGTGTCTGTGTCTGTGTCTCTGTCTCTGTCTCTATCTCTGTCCCTATCTCTGTCTCTGTCTCTGTCTCTGTCTCTGTCTCTGTCTCTGTCTCTGTCTCTGTCTCTGTCTCTGTCTCTGTCTCTGTCTCTATCTCTGTCCCTGTCTCTATCTCTGTCTCTGTCTCTGTCTCTGTCTCTGTCTCTGTCTCTGTCTCTGTCTCTGTCTCTGTCTCTGTCTCTGTCTCTGTCTCTGTCTCTGTCTCTGTCTCTGTCTCTGTCTCTGTCTCTGTCTCTGTCTCTGTCTCTGTCAATGTCTCTGTCTCTGTCTCTGTCTCTGTCTCTGTCTCTGTCTCTGTCTCTGTCTCTGTCTCTGTCTCTGTCTCTGTCTCTGTCTCATTCTCTGTCTCTGTCTCTGTCCCTGTCCCTGTCTCTATCTCTGTCTCTGTCCCTGTCCCTGTCTCTATCTCTGTCCCTGTCCCTGTCTCTATCTCTGTCTCTGTCTCTGTCTCTGTCTCTGTCTCTGTCTCTGTCTCTGTCTCTGTCTCTGTCTCTGTCTCTGTCTCATTCTCTGTCTCTGTCTCTGTCCCTGTCCCTGTCTCTATCTCTGTCTCTGTCCCTGTCCCTGTCTCTATCTCTGTCTCTGTCTCTGTCTCTGTCTCTGTCTCTGTCTCTGTCTCTGTCTCTGTCTCTGTCTCTGTCCCTGTCTCTATCTCTGTCTCTGTCTCTGTCTCTGTCTCTGTCTCTGTCTCTGTCTCTGTCTCTGTCTCTGTCTCTGTCTCTGTCTCTGTCTCTGTCTCTGTCTCTGTCTCTGTCTCTGTCTCTGTCTCTGTCTCTGTCTCTGTCTCTGTCTCTGTCTCTGTCTCTGTCAATGTCTCTGTCTCTGTCTCTGTCTCTGTCTCTGTCTCTGTCTCTGTCTCTGTCTCTGTCTCTGTCTCTGTCTCATTCTCTGTCTCTGTCTCTGTCCCTGTCCCTGTCTCTATCTCTGTCTCTGTCCCTGTCCCTGTCTCTATCTCTGTCTCTGTCTCTGTCTCTGTCTCTGTCTCTGTCTCTGTCTCTGTCTCTGTCTCTGTCTCTGTCCCTGTCTCTATCTCTGTCTCTGTCTCTGTCTCTGTCTCTGTCTCTGTCTCTGTCTCTGTCTCTGTCTCTGTCTCTGTCTCTGTCTCTGTCTCTGTCTCTGTCCCTGTCCCTGTCTCTGTCTCTGTCTCTGTCTCTGTCTCTGTCTCTGTCTCTGTCTCTGTCTCTGTCTCTGTCTCTGTCTCTGTCTCTGTCTCTGTCTCTGTCTCTGTCAATGTCTCTGTCTCTGTCTCTGTCTCTGTCTCTGTCTCTGTCTCTGTCTCTGTCTCTGTCTCTGTCTCTGTCTCTGTCTCTGTCTCTGTCTCTGTCTCTGTCTCTGTCTCTGTCTCTGTCTCTGTCTCTGTCTCTGTCTCTGTCTCTGTCTCTGTCTCTGTCTCTGTCTCTGTCTCTGTCTCTGTCTCTGTCTCTGTCTCTGTCTCTGTCTCTGTCTCTGTCTCTGTCTCTGTCTCTGTCTCTGTCTCTGTCTCTGTCTCTGTCCCTGTCCCTGTCTCTATCTCTGTCTCTGTCCCTGTCCCTGTCTCTATCTCTGTCTCTGTCTCTGTCTCTGTCTCTGTCCCTGTCCCTGTCCCTGTCTCTATCTCTGTCTCTGTCCCTGT
>OZ059906.1:26299513-26307013 GCA_964057215.1 Oscheius myriophilus | reverse complement strand
CTGTCCCTGTCCCTGTCTCTATCTCTGTCTCTGTCTCTGTCTCTGTCTCTGTCCCTGTCCCTGTCCCTGTCTCTATCTCTGTCTCTGTCCCTGTCCCTGTCTCTATCTCTGTCTCTGTCTCTGTCTCTGTCTCTGTCCCTGTCTCTATCTCTGTCTCTGTCTCTGTCTCTATCTCTGTCTCTGTCTCTGTCTCTGTCTCTGTCTCTATCTCTGTCTCTGTCTCTGTATCTGTCTCTGTCTCTGTCTCTGTCTCTGTCTCTGTCTCTGTCCCTGTCTCTATCTCTGTCTCTGTCTCTGTCTCTGTCTCTGTCTCTGTCTCTGTCTCTGTCTCTGTCTCTGTCTCTGTCTCTGTCTCTGTCTCTGTCTCTGTCTCTGTCTCTGTCTCTGTCTCTGTCTCTGTCTCTGTCTCTGTCTCTGTCTCTGTCTCTGTCTCTGTCTCTGTCTCTGTCTCTGTCTCTGTCTCTGTCTCTGTCTCTGTCTCTGTCTCTGTCTCTGTCTCTGTCTCTGTCTCTGTCTCTGTCTCTGTCTCTGTCTCTGTCTCTGTCTCTGTCTCTGTCTCTGTCTCTGTCTCTGTCTCTGTCTCTGTCTCTGTCTCTGTCTCTGTCTCTGTCTCTGTCTCTGTCTCTGTCTCTGTCTCTGTCTCTGTCTCTGTCTCTGTCTCTGTCTCTGTCTCTGTCTCTGTCTCTGTCTCTGTCTCTGTCTCTGTCTCTGTCCCTGTCCCTGTCTCTATCTCTGTCTCTGTCCCTGTCCCTGTCTCTATCTCTGTCTCTGTCTCTGTCTCTGTCCCTGTCCCTGTCCCTGTCTCTATCTCTGTCTCTGTCCCTGTCCCTGTCTCTATCTCTGTCTCTGTCTCTGTCTCTGTCTCTGTCCCTGTCTCTATCTCTGTCTCTGTCTCTGTCTCTATCTCTGTCTCTGTCTCTGTCTCTGTCTCTGTCTCTGTCTCTGTCTCTGTCTCTGTCTCTGTCTCTGTCTCTGTCTATGTCTGTGTCTGTGTCTGTGTCTGTGTCTCTGTCTCTGTCTCTGTCTCTGTCTCTGTCTCTGTCTCTGTCTCGGTCTCTGTCTCTGTCTCTGTCTCTGTCTCTGTCTCTGTCCCTGTCTCTATCTCTGTCTCTGTCTCTGTCTCTATCTCTGTCTCTGTCTCTGTCTCTGTCTCTGTCTCTATCTCTGTCTCTGTCTCTGTCTCTGTCTCTGTCTCTGTCTCTGTCTCTGTCTCTGTCTCTGTCCCTGTCTCTATCTCTGTCTCTGTCTCTGTCTCTGTCTCTGTCTCTGTCTCTGTCTCTGTCTCTGTCTCTGTCTCTGTCTCTGTCTCTGTCTCTGTCTCTGTCTCTGTCTCTGTCTCTGTCTCTGTCTCTGTCTCTGTCTCTGTCTCTGTCTCTGTCTCTGTCTCTGTCTCTGTCTCTGTCTCTGTCTCTGTCTCTGTCTCTGTCTCTGTCTCTGTCTCTGTCTCTGTCTCTGTCTCTGTCTCTGTCTCTGTCTCTGTCTCTGTCTCTGTCTCTGTCTCTGTCTCTGTCTCTGTCTCTGTCTCTGTCTCTGTCTCTGTCTCTGTCTCTGTCTCTGTCTCTGTCTCTGTCTCTGTCTCTGTCTCTGTCTCTGTCTCTGTCTCTGTCTCTGTCTTTGTCTCTGTCTCTGTCTCTGTCTCATTCTCTGTCTCTGTCTCTGTCCCTGTCCCTGTCTTTATCTCTGTCTCTGTCCCTGTCCCTGTCTCTATCTCTGTCTCTGTCTCTGTCTCTGTCTCTGTCTCTGTCTCTGTCTCTGTCTCTGTCTCTGTCTCTGTCTCTGTCTCTGTCTCTGTCCCTGTCTCTATCTCTGTCTCTGTCTCTGTCTCTGTCTCTGTCTCTGTCTCTGTCTCTGTCTATGTCTCTGTCTCTGTCTGTGTCTGTGTCTGTGTCTCTGTCTCTGTCTCTGTCTCTATCTCTGTCCCTGTCTCTATCTCTGTCTCTGTCTCTGTCTCTGTCTCTGTCTCTGTCTCTGTCTCTGTCTCTGTCTCTGTCTCTGTCTCTGTCTCTGTCTCTGTCTCTGTCTCTGTCTCTGTTTCTGTCTCTGTCTCTGTCTCTGTCTCTGTCTCTGTCTCTGTCTCTGTCTCTGTCTCTGTCTCTGTCTCTGTCTCTGTCTCTGTCTCTGTCTCTGTCTCTGTCTCTGTCTCTGTCTCTGTCTCTGTCTCTGTCTCTGTCTCTGTCTCTGTCCCTGTCCCTGTCTCTATCTCTGTCTCTGTCCCTGTCCCTGTCTCTATCTCTGTCTCTGTCTCTGTCTTTGTCTCTGTCTCTGTCTCTGTCTCATTCTCTGTCTCTGTCTCTGTCCCTGTCCCTGTCTTTATCTCTGTCTCTGTCTCTGTCCCTGTCCCTGTCTCTGTCTCTGTCTCTGTCTCTGTCTCTGTCTCTGTCTCTGTCTCTGTCTCTGTCTCTGTCTCTGTCTCTGTCTCTGTCTCTGTCTCTGTCTCTGTCTCTGTCTCTGTCTCTGTCTCTGTCTCTGTCTCTGTCTCTGTATGTGTCTGTGTCTGTGTCTGTGTCTGTGTCTGTGTCTCTGTCTCTGTCTCTGTCTCTGTCTCTGTCTCTGTCTCTGTCTCTGTCTCTGTCTCTGTCTCTGTCTCTGTCTCTGTCTCTATCTCTGTCCCTGTCTCTATCTCTGTCTCTGTCTCTGTCTCTGTCTCTGTCTCTGTCTCTGTCTCTGTCTCTGTCTCTGTCTCTGTCTCTGTCTCTGTCTCTGTCTCTGTCTCTGTCTCTGTCTCTGTCTCTGTCTCTGTCTCTGTCTCTGTCTCTGTCTCTGTCTCTGTCTCTGTCTCTGTCTCTGTCTCTGTCTCTGTCTCTGTCTCTGTCTCTGTCTCTGTCTCTGTCTCTGTCTCTGTCTCTGTCTCTGTCTCTGTCTCTGTCTCTGTCTCTGTCTCTGTCTCTGTCTCTGTCTCTGTCTCTGTCTCTGTCTCTGTCTCTGTCTCTGTCTCTGTCTCTGTCTCTGTCTCTGTCTCTGTCTCTGTCTCTGTCTCTGTCTCTGTCTCTGTCTCTGTCTCTGTCTCTGTCTCTGTCTCTGTCTCTGTCTCTGTCCCTGTCCCTGTCTCTATCTCTGTCTCTGTCCCTGTCCCTGTCTCTATCTCTGTCTCTGTCTCTGTCCCTGTCCCTGTCCCTGTCCCTGTCCCTGTCCCTGTCCCTGTCTCTATCTCTGTCCCTGTCCCTGTCTCTATCTCTGTCTCTGTCTCTGTCTCTGTCTCTGTCTCTGTCTCTGTCCCTGTCTCTATCTCTGTCTCTGTCTCTGTCTCTGTCTCTGTCTCTGTCTCTGTCTCTGTCTCTGTCTCTGTCTCTGTCTCTGTCTCTGTCTCTGTCTCTGTCTCTGTCTCTGTCTCTGTCTCTGTCTCTGTCTCTGTCTCTGTCTCTGTCTCTGTCTCTGTCTCTGTCTCTGTCTCTGTCTCTGTCTCTGTCTCTGTCTCTGTCTCTGTCTCTGTCCCTGTCCCTGTCTCTATCTCTGTCTCTGTCCCTGTCCCTGTCTCTATCTCTGTCTCTGTCTCTGTCTCTGTCTCTGTCTCTGTCTCTGTCTCTGTCTCTGTCTCTGTCTCTGTCTCTGTCTCTGTCTCTGTCTCTGTCTCTGTCTCTGTCTCTGTCTCTGTCTCTGTCTCTGTCTCTGTCTATGTCTCTGTCTGTGTCTGTGTCTGTGTCTGTGTCTGGGTCTGGGTCTCTGTCTCTGTCTCTGTCTCTGTCTCTGTCTCTGTCTCTGTCTCTGTCTCTGTCTCTGTCTCTGTCTCTGTCTCTGTCTCTGTCTCTGTCTCTGTCTCTGTCTCTGTCTCTGTCTCTGTCTCTGTCTCTGTCTCTGTCTCTGTCTCTGTCTCTGTCTCTGTCTCTGTCTCTGTCTCTGTCTCTGTCTCTGTCTCTGTCTCTGTCTCTGTCTCTGTCTCTGTCTCTGTCTCTGTCTCTGTCTCTGTCTCTGTCTCTGTCTCTGTCTCTGTCTCTGTCTCTGTCTCTGTCTCTGTCTCTGTCTCTGTCTCTGTCTCTGTCTCTGTCCCTGTCCCTGTCTCTATCTCTGTCTCTGTCCCTGTCCCTGTCTCTATCTCTGTCTCTGTCTCTGTCCCTGTCCCTGTCCCTGTCCCTGTCCCTGTCCCTGTCTCTATCTCTGTCCCTGTCCCTGTCTCTATCTCTGTCTCTGTCTCTGTCTCTGTCTCTGTCTCTGTCTCTGTCCCTGTCTCTATCTCTGTCTCTGTCTCTGTCTCTGTCTCTGTCTCTGTCTCTGTCTCTGTCTCTGTCTCTGTCTCTGTCTATGTCTGTGTCTCTGTCTCTGTCTCTGTCTCTGTCTCTGTCTCTGTCTCTGTCTCTGTCTCTGTCTCTGTCTCTGTCTCTGTCTCTGTCTCTGTCTCTGTCTCTGTCTCTGTCTCTGTCTCTGTCTCTGTCTCTGTCTCTGTCTCTGTCTCTGTCTCTGTCTCTGTCTCTGTCTCTGTCTCTGTCTCTGTCTCTGTCTCTGTCTCTGTCTCTGTCTCTGTCTCTGTCTCTGTCTCTGTCTCTGTCTCTGTCTCTGTCTCTGTCTCTGTCTCTGTCTCTGTCTCTGTCTCTGTCTCTGTCTCTGTCTCTGTCTCTGTCTCTGTCTCTGTCTCTGTCTCTGTCTCTGTCTCTGTCTCTGTCTCTGTCTCTGTCTCTGTCTCTGTCTCTGTCTCTGTCTCTGTCTCTGTCCCTGTCCCTGTCTCTATCTCTGTCTCTGTCCCTGTCCCTGTCTCTATCTCTGTCTCTGTCTCTGTCTCTGTCTCTGTCTCTGTCTCTGTCTCTGTCTCTGTCTCTGTCTCTGTCTCTGTCTCTGTCTCTGTCTATGTCTCTGTCTGTGTCTGTGTCTGTGTCTGTGTCTGGGTCTGGGTCTCTGTCTCTGTCTCTGTCTCTGTCTCTGTCTCTGTCTCTGTCTCTGTCTCTGTCTCTGTCTCTGTCAATGTCTCTGTCTCTGTCTTTGTCTCTGTCTCTGTCTCTGTCTCTGTCTCTGTCTCTGTCTCTGTCTCTGTCTCTGTCTCTGTCTCTGTCTCTGTCTCTGTCTCTGTCTCTGTCTCTGTCTCTGTCTCTGTCTCTGTCTCTGTCTCTGTCTCTGTCTCTGTCTCTGTCTCTGTCTCTGTCTCTGTCTCTGTCTCTGTCTCTGTCTCTGTCTCTGTCTCTGTCTCTGTCTCTGTCTATGTTTGTGTCTGTGTCTGTGTCTGTGTCTCTGTCTCTGTCTCTGTCTCTGTCTCTGTCTCTGTCTCTGTCTCTGTCTCTGTCTCTGTCTCTGTCTCTGTCTCTGTCTCTGTCTCTGTCTCTGTCTCTGTCTCTGTCTCTGTCTCTGTCCCTGTCCCTGTCTCTATCTCTGTCTCTGTCCCTGTCCCTGTCTCTATCTCTGTCTCTGTCTCTGTCCCTGTCCCTGTCCCTGTCCCTGTCCCTGTCCCTGTCTCTATCTCTGTCCCTGTCCCTGTCTCTATCTCTGTCTCTGTCTCTGTCTCTGTCTCTGTCTCTGTCTCTGTCCCTGTCTCTATCTCTGTCTCTGTCTCTGTCTCTGTCTCTGTCTCTGTCTCTGTCTCTGTCTCTGTCTCTGTCCCTGTCCCTGTCTCTATCTCTGTCTCTGTCCCTGTCCCTGTCTCTATCTCTGTCTCTGTCTCTGTCTCTGTCTCTGTCTCTGTCTCTGTCTCTGTCTCTGTCTCTGTCTCTGTCTCTGTCTCTGTCTCTGTCTCTGTCTCTGTCCCTGTCCCTGTCCCTGTCCCTGTCCCTGTCCCTGTCTCTATCTCTGTCCCTGTCCCTGTCTCTATCTCTGTCTCTGTCTCTGTCTCTGTCTCTGTCTCTGTCTCTGTCTCTGTCTCTGTCTCTGTCTCTGTCTCTGTCTCTGTCTCTGTCTCTGTCTCTGTCTCTGTCTCTGTCTCTGTCCCTGTCCCTGTCTCTATCTCTGTCTCTGTCCCTGTCCCTGTCTCTATCTCTGTCTCTGTCTCTGTCTCTGTCTCTGTCTCTGTCTCTGTCTCTGTCTCTGTCTCTGTCTCTGTCTCTGTCTCTGTCTCTGTCTATGTCTCTGTCTCTGTCTGTGTCTGTGTCTGTGTCTGGGTCTGGGTCTCTGTCTCTGTCTCTGTCTCTGTCTCTGTCTCTGTCTCTGTCTCTGTCTCTGTCTCTGTCTCTGTCTCTGTCTCTGTCTCTGTCTCTGTCTCTGTCTCTGTCTCTGTCTCTGTCTCTGTCTCTGTCTCTGTCTCTGTCTCTGTCTCTGTCTCTGTCTCTGTCTCTGTCTCTGTCTCTGTCTCTGTCTCTGTCTCTGTCTCTGTCTCTGTCTCTGTCTCTGTCTCTGTCTCTGTCTCTGTCTCTGTCTCTGTCTCTGTCTCTGTCTCTGTCTCTGTCTCTGTCTCTGTCTCTGTCTCTGTCTCTGTCTCTGTCTCTGTCTCTGTCTCTGTCTCTGTCTCTGTCTCTGTCTCTGTCTCTGTCTCTGTCTCTGTCTCTGTCTCTGTCTCTGTCTCTGTCTCTGTCTCTGTCTCTGTCTCTGTCTCTGTCTCTGTCTCTGTCTCTGTCTCTGTCTCTGTCTCTGTCTCTGTCTCTGTCTCTGTCTCTGTCTCTGTCTCTGTCTCTGTCTCTGTCTCTGTCTCTGTCTCTGTCTCTGTCTCTGTCTCTGTCTCTGTCCCTGTCCCTGTCTCTATCTCTGTCTCTGTCTCTGTCCCTGTCCCTGTCCCTGTCCCTGTCCCTGTCTCTATCTCTGTCCCTGTCCCTGTCTCTATCTCTGTCTCTGTCTCTGTCTCTGTCTCTGTCTCTGTCTCTGTCCCTGTCTCTATCTCTGTCTCTGTCTCTGTCTCTGTCTCTGTCTCTGTCTCTGTCTCTGTCTCTGTCTCTATCTATGTCTGTGTCTGTGTCTGTGTCTCTGTCTCTGTCTCTGTCTCTGTCTCTGTCTCTGTCTCTGTCTCTGTCTCTGTCTTTGTCTCTGTCTCTGTCTCTGTCTCTGTCTCTGTCTCTGTCTCTGTCTCTGTCTCTGTCTCTGTCTCTGTCTCTGTCTCTGTCTCTGTCTCTGTCTCTGTCTCTGTCTCTGTCTCTGTCTCTGTCTCTGTCTCTGTCTCTGTCTCTGTCTCTGTCTCTGTCTCTGTCTCTGTCTCTGTCTCTGTCTCTGTCTCTGTCTCTGTCTCTGTCTCTGTCTCTGTCTCTGTCTCTGTCTCTGTCTCTGTCTCTGTCTCTGTCTCTGTCTCTGTCTCTGTCTCTGTCTCTGTCTCTGTCTCTGTCTCTGTCTCTGTCTCTGTCTCTGTCTCTGTCTCTGTCTCTGTCTCTGTCTCTGTCTCTGTCTCTGTCTCTGTCTCTGTCTCTGTCTCTGTCTCTGTCTCTGTCTCTGTCTCTGTCTCTGTCTCTGTCTCTGTCTCTGTCCCTGTCCCTGTCTCTATCTCTGTCTCTGTCCCTGTCCCTGTCTCTATCTCTGTCTCTGTCTCTGTCCCTGTCCCTGTCCCTGTCCCTGTCCCTGTCTCTATCTCTGTCCCTGTCCCTGTCTCTATCTCTGTCTCTGTCTCTGTCTCTGTCTCTGTCTCTGTCTCTGTCCCTGTCTCTATCTCTGTCTCTGTCTCTGTCT
>OZ059906.1:26287013-26292013 GCA_964057215.1 Oscheius myriophilus | reverse complement strand
TATTCTCTGTCTTTGTCTCTGTCCCTGTCCCTGTCTCTATCTCTGTCTCTGTCCCTGTCCCTGTCTCTATCTCTGTCTCTGTCTCTGTCTCTGTCTCTGTCTCTGTCTCTGTCTCTGTCTCTGTCTCTGTCTCTGTCTCTGTCTCTGTCTCTGTCTCTGTCTCTGTCTCTGTCCCTGTCTCTATCTCTGTCTCTGTCTCTGTCTCTGTCTCTGTCTCTGTCTCTGTCTCTGTCTCTGTCTATGTCTCTGTCTGTGTCTATGTCTGTGTCTGTGTCTCTGTCTCTGTCTCTGTCTCTATCTCTGTCCCTGTCTCTATCTCTGTCTCTGTCTCTGTCCCTGTCTGTGTCTGTGTCTCTGTCTCTGTCTCTGTCTCTGTCTCTGTCTCTGTCTCTGTCTCTGTCTCTGTCTCTATCTCTGTCCCTGTCTTTATCTCTGTCTCTGTCTCTGTCTCTGTCTCTGTCTCTGTCTCTGTCTCTGTCTCTGTCTCTGTCTCTGTCTCTGTCTCTGTCTCTGTCTTTGTCTCTGTCTCTGTCTCTGTCTCTGTCTCTGTCCCTGTCCCTGTCTCTGTCTCTGTCTCTGTCTCTGTCTCTGTCTCTGTCCCTGTCTCTGTCTCTGTCTCTGTCTCTGTCTCTGTCTCTGTCTCTGTCTCTGTCTCTGTCTCTGTCTCTGTCTCTGTCTCTGTCTCTGTCTCTGTCTCTGTCTCTGTCTCTGTCTCTGTCTCTGTCTCTGTCTCTGTCTCTGTCTCTGTCTCTGTCTCTGTCTCTGTCTCTGTCTCTGTCTCTGTCTCTGTCTCTGTCTCTGTCTCTGTCTCTGTCTCTGTCTCTGTCTCTGTCTCTGTCCCTGTCCCTGTCTCTGTCTCTGTCTCTAACTCTGTCTCTGTCTCTGTCTCTGTCTCTGTCTCTGTCTCTGTCTCTGTCTCTATCTCTGTCTCTGTCTCTGTCTCTGTCTCTGTCTCTGTCTCTGTCTCTGTCTCTGTCTCTGTCTCTGTCTCTGTCTCTGTCTCTGTCTCTGTCTCTGTCTCTGTCTCTGTCTCTGTCTCTGTCTCTGTCTCTGTCTCTGTCTCTGTCTCTGTCTCTGTCTCTGTCTCTGTCTCTGTCTCTGTCTCTGTCTCTGTCTCTGTCTCTGTCTCTGTCTCTGTCTCTGTCTCTGTCTCTGTCCCTGTCCCTGTCTCTGTCTCTGTCTCTGTCTCTGTCTCTGTCTCTGTCTCTGTCTCTGTCTCTATCTCTGTCTCTATCTCTGTCTCTGTCTCTGTCTCTGTCTCTGTCTCTGTCTCTGTCTCTGTCTCTGTCTCTGTCTCTGTCTCTGTCTCTGTCTCTGTCTCTGTCTCTGTCTCTGTCTCTGTCTCTGTCTCTGTCTCTGTCTCTGTCTCTGTCTCTGTCTCTGTCTCTGTCTCTGTCTCTCTCTCTGTCTCTGTCTCTGTCTCTGTCTCTGTCTCTGTCTCTGTCTCTGTCTCTGTCTCTGTCTCTGTCTCTGTCTCTGTCTCTGTCTCTGTCTCTGTCAATGTCTCTGTCTCTGTCTTTGTCTCTGTCTCTGTCTCTGTCTCTGTCTCTGTCTCTGTCTCTGTCTCTGTCTCTGTCTCTGTCTCTGTCTCTGTCTCTGTCTCTGTCTCTGTCTCTGTCTCTGTCTCTGTCTCTGTCTCTGTCTCTGTCTCTGTCTCTGTCTCTGTCTCTGTCTCTGTCTCTGTCTCTGTCTCTGTCTCTGTCTCTGTCTCTGTCTCTGTCTCTGTCTCTGTCTCTGTCTCTGTCTCTGTCTCTGTCTCTGTCTCTGTCTCTGTCTCTGTCTCTGTCTCTGTCTCTGTCTCTGTCTCTGTCTCTGTCTCTGTCTCTGTCTCTGTCTCTGTCTCTGTCTCTGTCTCTGTCTCTGTCTCTGTCTCTGTCTCTGTCTCTGTCTCTGTCTCTGTCTCTGTCTCTGTCTCTGTCTTTGTCTCTGTCTCTGTCTCTGTCTCTGTCTCTGTCTCTGTCTCTGTCTCTGTCTCTGTCTCTATCTCTGTCCCTGTCCCTGTCTCTATCTCTGTCTCTGTCTCTGTCTCTGTCTCTGTCTCTGTCTCTGTCCCTGTCTCTATCTCTGTCTCTGTCTCTGTCTCTGTCTCTGTCTCTGTCTCTGTCTCTGTCTCTGTCTATGTCTGTGTCTGTGTCTGTGTCTGTGTCTGTGTCTGTGTCTGTGTCTCTGTCTCTGTTTCTGTCTCTGTCTCTGTCTCTGTCTCTGTCTCGGTCTCTGTCTCTGTCTCTGTCTCTGTCTCTGTCTCTGTCTCTGTCTCTGTCTCTGTCTCTGTCTCTGTCTCTGTCTCTGTCTCTGTCTCTGTCTCTGTCTCTGTCTCTGTCTCTGTCTCTGTCTCTGTCTCTGTCTCTGTCTCTGTCTCTGTCTCTGTCTCTGTCTCTGTCTCTGTCTCTGTCTCTGTCTCTGTCTCTGTCTCTGTCTCTGTCTCTGTCTCTGTCTCTGTCTCTGTCCCTGTCCCTGTCCCTGTCTCTATCTCTGTCTCTGTCCCTGTCTCTATCTCTGTCTCTGTCTCTGTCTCTGTCTCTGTCTCTGTCTCTGTCTCTGTCTCTGTCTCTGTCTCTGTCTCTGTCTCTGTCTCTGTCTCTGTCTCTGTCTCTGTCTCTGTCTCTGTCTCTGTCTCTGTCTCTGTCTATGTCTGTGTCTGTGTCTGTGTCTGTGTCTGTGTCTGGGTCTGGGTCTCTGTCTCTGTCTCTGTCTCTGTCTCTGTCTCTGTCTCTGTCTCTGTCTCTGTCTCTGTCAATGTCTCTGTCTTTGTCTCTGTCTCTGTCTCTGTCTCTGTCTCTGTCTCTGTCTCTGTCTCTGTCTCTGTCTCTGTCTCTGTCTCTGTCTCTGTCTCTGTCTCTGTCTCTGTCTCTGTCTCTGTCTCTGTCTCTGTCTCTGTCTCTGTCTCTGTCTCTGTCTCTGTCTCTGTCTCTGTCTCTGTCTCTGTCTCTGTCTCTGTCTCTGTCTCTGTCTCTGTCTCTGTCTCTGTCTCTGTCTCTGTCTCTGTCTCTGTCTCTGTCTCTGTCTCTGTCTCTGTCTCTGTCTCTGTCTCTGTCTCTGTCTCTGTCTCTGTCTCTGTCTCTGTCTCTGTCTCTGTCTCTGTCTCTGTCTCTGTCTCTGTCTCTGTCTCTGTCTCTGTCTCTGTCTCTGTCTCTGTCTCTGTCTCTGTCTCTGTCTCTGTCTCTGTCTCTGTCTCTGTCTCTGTCTCTGTCTCTGTCTCTGTCTCTGTCTCTGTCTCTGTCTCTGTCTCTGTCCCTGTCCCTGTCTCTATCTCTGTCTCTGTCCCTGTCCCTGTCTCTATCTCTGTCTCTGTCTCTGTCTCTGTCTCTGTCTCTGTCTCTGTCTCTGTCTCTGTCTCTGTCTCTGTCTCTGTCTCTGTCTCTGTCTCTGTCTCTGTCTCTGTCTCTGTCTATGTCTGTGTCTGTGTCTGTGTCTGTGTCTGGGTCTGGGTCTCTGTCTCTGTCTCTGTCTCTGTCTCTGTCTCTGTCTCTGTCTCTGTCTCTGTCAATGTCTCTGTCTCTGTCTCTGTCTTTGTCTCTGTCTCTGTCTCTGTCTCTGTCTCTGTCTCTGTCTCTGTCTCTGTCTCTGTCTCTGTCTCTGTCTCTGTCTCTGTCTCTGTCTCTGTCTCTGTCTCTGTCTCTGTCTCTGTCTCTGTCTCTGTCTCTGTCTCTGTCTCTGTCTCTGTCCCTGTCTCTATCTCTGTCTCTGTCTCTGTCTCTGTCTCTGTCTCTGTCTCTGTCTCTGTCTCTGTCTCTGTCTCTGTCTATGTCTCTGTCTGTGTCTATGTCTGTGTCTATGTCTGTGTCTGTGTCTCTGTCTCTGTCTCTGTCTCTGTCTCTATCTCTGTCCCTGTCTCTATCTCTGTCTCTGTCTCTGTCCCTGTCTGTGTCTGTGTCTCTGTCTCTGTCTCTGTCTCTGTCTCTGTCTCTGTCTCTGTCTCTGTCTCTATCTCTGTCCCTGTCTCTATCTCTGTCTCTGTCTCTGTCTCTGTCTCTGTCTCTGTCTCTGTCTCTGTCTCTGTCTCTGTCTCTGTCTCTGTCTCTGTCTCTGTCTCTGTCTCTGTCTCTGTCTCTGTCTCTGTCTCTGTCTCTGTCTCTGTCTCTGTCTCTGTCTCTGTCTCTGTCTCTGTCTCTGTCTCTGTCTCTGTCTCTGTCTCTGTCTCTGTCTCTGTCTCTGTCTCTGTCTCTGTCTCTGTCCCTGTCCCTGTCTCTGTCTCTGTCTCTGTCTCTGTCTCTGTCTCTGTCTCTGTCTCTGTCTCTGTCTCTGTCTCTGTCTCTGTCTCTGTTTCTGTCTCTGTCTCTGTCTCTGTCTCTGTCTCTGTCTCTGTCTCTGTCTCTGTCTCTGTCTCTGTCTCTGTCTTATTCTCTGTCTTTGTCTCTGTCCCTGTCCCTGTCTCTATCTCTGTCTCTGTCCCTGTCCCTGTCTCTATCTCTGTCTCTGTCTCTGTCTCTGTCTCTGTCTCTGTCTCTGTCTCTGTCTCTGTCTCTGTCTCTGTCTCTGTCTCTGTCTCTGTCTCTGTCTCTGTCTCTGTCTCTGTCTCTGTCTCTGTCTCTGTCTCTGTCTCTGTCTCTGTCTCTGTCCCTGTCTCTATCTCTGTCTGTGTCTCTGTCTCTGTCTCTGTCTCTGTCTCTGTCTCTGTCTCTGTCTATGTCTGTGTCTGTGTCTGTGTCTGTGTCTGTGTCTCTGTCTCTGTCTCTGTCTCTGTCTCTATCTCTGTCCCTGTCTCTATCTCTGTCTCTGTCTCTGTCTCTGTTTCTGTCTCTGTCTCTGTCTCTGTCTCTGTCTCTGTCCCTGTCCCTGTCTCTGTCTCTGTCTCTGTCTCTGTCTCTGTCTCTGTCTCTGTCTCTGTTTCTGTCTCTGTCTCTGTCTCTGTCTCTGTCTCTGTCTCTGTCTCTGTCTCATTCTCTGTCTCTGTCTCTGTCCCTGTCCCTGTCTCTATCTCTGTCTCTGTCCCTGTCCCTGTCTCTATCTCTGTCTCTGTCTCTGTCTCTGTCTCTGTCTCTGTCTCTGTCTCTGTCTCT
>OZ059906.1:26232013-26234513 GCA_964057215.1 Oscheius myriophilus | reverse complement strand
GATGTTGCCATTTTTCCGAGACGTCCCAAAATGTTTGTTTTGTTCGCGGCGTTCGGCAGCCGGTCCGCCACTTTTAGCGACTCTCCCACTCAATTGGCCCATTTTCTTTCGATTTTCACGTATTGCTGGGGGATTTTCTTTTTCCTTGACTAAAATTTCTCCCTAGATCATGAAAAAGCCTTCTTTTTTGCTTTAATTTTGGTTAAAGCCTGCGTTTTCTTAAAATTTCTTGCGAAATCGTGTCCCGATGACTAATTGGCAGGCATTTAAATGTCGCCTGCCCGGGTGTTTTGGTGATTTTGCTCTCTATGTCTCCAGCCTCTTTCTCTATGTCTCTCTTTCTCTACTCTCAAACTGACTCTCTCTTACTTTTCTGCCTCTGTCTCTCTCTCCCACTGCTCCCCAATCGTCGCTCAATCGTCATAAATAGCTAGTTAATAATACAGATATATTCATAATCCTAAAATGCCCATTTATTTATATTATGCAAGCAATAAAACGTTGTTTTTCAGCAAGAAAAATGGAATATAGCCCCCCCAAAATGTGTTTTCTCGTTTGCCGCGCGGTTTCACAGCCGCTATTTCTGTAATCGTGGCGAGAGCCCTCACTCAGCGCACATTTAATCCTTTTTTTGCTTATGTTCGCGAAGGTTTCTGCCGGGTTTATACTCCGCTTTTCTGTTATTTTGCTTAGTTTTTTTAGTGTTAAAATGTATTTAGAGTAATTTTTGCAATTAAACTTACAAAAAATAATTAATTTTTGGTTTGTAGCCTTTTTTATGGACAAAGAGCGGGTGAAATTGACCCAGCCCCAGTTCATGAGGTTTTCTTTATTTATTTCTCAGTTTTTGAATTATTCTATTTAAATAGAAGACGTAAATGTTTGTTATTTAGTCCGCAATCTCTCCGTGCGTGGTGATAAAAGTTTTTGAATTATTCTATTTAAATAGAAGACGTAAATGTTTGTTATTTAGTCCGCAATCTCTCCGTGCGTGGTGATAAAAGTTTTTGAATTATTCTATTTAAATAGAAGACGTAAATGTTTGTTATTTAGTCCGCAATCTCTCCGTGCGTGGTGATAAAAGGTGCATCGCGCTTTGTGTCTAAAATGATGAGTCATCGCGGATTTTTCCCTAAAAAATTGCTCGTTTTCACGGTTTTCTGTGGAAAATGCCCTTTTCCGCACGCTTTCATGATATAATTTTAATTGGCACGCGATTTTCTTCAAAATTGATCTTTTTTCGCTCATTTTTCGTGGAAACCGCTGTTTTACGCACTGTTTTCTATAGTTTTGCCATTTTCCGCATCGTTTTTGCTACAACCACCGGTTACCGCATGGTTTTTGTCTAAAATTACCGATTTCCACCATCCAATGAATTATTCCCTCGCCCCGTCTCCCTCTCTATTTGCCCTATATACTGCTGTCATGCTGGCCTTCCTGCGCGCCCTCTGCTGTCGCAATCTCGTAATTTTCACTTTTTTTATCGATTGAAATCTACAGTAATCTGCTAATTATCGCTTCAGGAACCCGAGATGACCGACGTCGGCGATTTGGCGAAGCTGGTCCAGCGCCTGGAGGCCGCCACGGCCAAGTTGGAAGCGCTCTCCGCCCAGAAGCCGCAGTTGGCTCCCAAGCCAGCTCATCTCGCCGCAGGATCCGCAGCTGGAGGTTGGTTTTTACTAAAATGGGTTGTAAATTTTAAAACATTGAAGTCACTAATGGTCTAAAATGTGACGGTATTGCGTTTTTAAGCCCAGCTATGATTGAAAGCATTGAAATTGCGAATGCCGCTCGTGGCGCCGCATTTAAGCATTTATTTTAGACGTATTTATTGACATTTCGGGTCTCGACACTACTTAGTGTATTCTCAAATGACGGGCCGGGCCGATGGACCACTGAATAACACAAAATTTAAATTTTGTATAAATCATACTTTGTCACAACAACAGTAACACGACCGGTTACGATTTTTCCCGGAAACTGTAAAAAAAGACCATTCCTGTCAATCGGCTGGTTTTAATGAGTCATAACTGATAACGGACAGTGCGAGAAAACTGGATAGTGATTCAGATAAAACTTCGGGGTCACGGTGATTTTTAATAGGAAATGGTGCCAGAATCCCACTTTCTGGACGGGTTTGTGCCGAAACCATTGGATTGGCGCACGGTTTTCTGTGAAAACTGCCGTTTGCCGCATTGTTTTCCTGTGGAAATGCTATTACCACACGGTTTTCCGCATACAATGCCGAATCGCCTGACGATTTTTCTGTAGAAAATTCCGATAGCCGCACGGTTTTCCGGAGAAAATACCGTTTACCGCACCATTACCCGGAGAAAATGCCAGTTGGCGCTTTGTTTCCCGGAGAGAATGCCCTTTTCTGCACATTTTCCTGGACGGTCGCACGATTTTCCAGAGAAAAAGCCGATTGCCGCACGGCTTTCCTGCGAAATTGCCGATTTTCGCACGGTTTTCTTGAGGAAATGTCACTTGTCGCACGGTT
>OZ059906.1:26204435-26231813 GCA_964057215.1 Oscheius myriophilus | reverse complement strand
CGAGATGACCGACGTCGGCGATTTGGCGAAGCTGGTCCAGCGCCTGGAGGCCGCCACGGCCAAGTTGGAAGCGCTCTCCGCCCAGAAGCCGCAGTTGGCTCCCAAGCCAGCTCATCTCGCCGCAGGATCCGCAGCTGGAGGTTGGTTTTTACTAAAATGGGTTGTAAATTTTAAAACATTGAAGTCACTAATGGTCTAAAATGTGACGGTATTGCGTTTTTAAGCCCAGCTATGATTGAAAGCATTGAAATTGCGAATGCCGCTCGTGGCGCCGCATTTAAGCATTTATTTTAGACGTATTTATTGACATTTCGGGTCTCGACACTACTTAGTGTATTCTCAAATGACGGGCCGGGCCGATGGACCACTGAATAACACAAAATTTAAATTTTGTATAAATCATACTTTGTCACAACAACAGTAACACGACCGGTTACGATTTTTCCCGGAAACTGTAAAAAAAGACCATTCCTGTCAATCGGCTGGTTTTAATGAGTCATAACTGATAACGGACAGTGCGAGAAAACTGGATAGTGATTCAGATAAAACTTCGGGGTCACGGTGATTTTTAATAGGAAATGGTGCCAGAATCCCACTTTCTGGACGGGTTTGTGCCGAAACCATTGGATTGGCGCACGGTTTTCTGTGAAAACTGCCGTTTGCCGCATTGTTTTCCTGTGGAAATGCTATTACCACACGGTTTTCCGCATACAATGCCGAATCGCCTGACGATTTTTCTGTAGAAAATTCCGATAGCCGCACGGTTTTCCGGAGAAAATACCGTTTACCGCACCATTACCCGGAGAAAATGCCAGTTGGCGCTTTGTTTCCCGGAGAGAATGCCCTTTTCTGCACATTTTCCTGGACGGTCGCACGATTTTCCAGAGAAAAAGCCGATTGCCGCACGGCTTTCCTGCGAAATTGCCGATTTTCGCACGGTTTTCTTGAGGAAATGTCACTTGTCGCACGGTTTGCCCGAGATAATGCTTATTACTGCTCAGTTTTCCTGAGAAAACTGTCGATTGCCGCACGAATTTTCTCAGAAAACATTCGAATTTGGCCTCGTTTTCAGAGCACATGGCCATTGTTGTGCTATTCGGAGAAAACGCCTATTGCCGCACGGTTTTTTGCAGGAAAACCCGTTTCCCGCACGGTTTTCCAGAAAAACATGCCTCCCGTCGCACGGTTATCCGAGAAAAATGCGAATTGCTGCACGGATTCCAAGGAAAGTGCCAGTTGCGCCTCTGTATACCGGTAAAAAGGTACGGAGGGGGCTCAAAAAGTACGGCCCCCAAATGAGGGGCGGGGCAAAAACTAAGAACTACCATATTTTCAAGGTTTCCATACAAAGGAACCCCTTAAAACCAAGGCTCCGCAAGCACTACGTGTCCAGGCATGGTTGCTGCACGGGTTTCCAGAGGAATTGTTGATTACTACACGGTTTCCATAGCTATTTCTGCACGTTTGCCCCTGGAAAATGCCGATTTCACATAGTTTTCGGGGGGGGGGGGGGGGGGGGGGGAGCGGTGGAATGACCCACGGTTTCTGGCAGAAATAACGAATTCTCCCACGATTTTCGTCCACCAAAGAACTACTTCCGTCGCTTCCGCCGTCTCGTCGCCCTTTTCTCCGCCTCTGACGCCATCTCGAAAACTTCACCCCGCAAGGCGCGTCTTTGTCGCGATGCTTTTGTTTCGCCCGGTTGAGTCAGTCGCGCCTGGGACATTAGTAATAGATTAATCTCCGTCGCTGTTGCTCCGTCTCCTCCGTTTACTGTGTCTCCTTGAAGAGAGAGAAATCCTCGTTTTCTACTGCGAAAATGGTGATCAGGAAGAGGATCAACTCGAAGGCACACCTGATGATCCGCCTGCCGACGCAGTGCGAACCTCCCTGTGAGTGATTTTTCGCCTTCTGTTGTGGAAACCGGAAAAAGTTGTAAATAACGGTAGAGAACTGTTTAGCACCCTATTGACATCTGAAATCTCTCTTCTCTCTCTTTCTCTCTCTCTCTCTCTGCCACGCCTCTTGAAATTTTCTCCGAGACTTGCATCAACGATTCTATATAAAGCAAACCATTCCGAACAATATCTGCCTGTTCGTCGCTTTCTTCGCTATGAGGGTGGTTTCTCTTGTTACTATTACCCATAGGAGTCGTATTGTGCCACCACGACCCTTTACTGCCAGTGGTGACTTCGGTACGTTGACGCATATTTTTATTTTTTGGGGTTTTTGCGAGCCTACCTTTTGCAACTTTGAACCTCACAATGTAGCATCTTCCCGCATCTGAATCCATCTGTACCGTTTTCTTTTTTATTTGTCAGCTTACCCCCAGGTTAAGGGTGTAATATATCCCAACAGTGCAAAAGCTAAGGGTGGTTAGGTACCATTTTCGTAAAAGTCAAACTCGGATGGACAAGAGTTAAGCGGATGTCCGATTTGTGGCCCCAAAATTCGTAAGGCCTACCGCTTGATTACCATGTGGTTTCGACAACTTTCGACGATAGCAGGATGTGAGGTGTTCGGGGAACCTACGTAATTCGGCGTTTGGTTGAAAATGGTAACAAAAAACTAAAGAGGGGCTTACGTCGCCCCCGAGGCACCATTTGGGGGGCTTACGCATCCAACCCCCAAACACTGCTCGTCCAGCTATGCTTTCTACCGCCTCATGCGTGGCTTCGATCACATATTTCTGGTATAACCACTTGTACCGTAATACAGTCGCCACGCACTGTCCTGGTTTCTGGCAACCTTTACCCAGCCGCTTTTGGCTACCTCATGCCGCTTCGGGCTCCTCCTCCGTCGCCGAAGTTAATTGTCGAATAGCCTCGGGGCAGTGTTGAAAGCTGTATTTCTCGGGGCCTCTCTCTCCACAGAGCGTCCAGCGAAAAATGAATCGCGGGGTGCTCGGAGAGGGACGCGGTTTAACAGCCGCCTACCCTGACAACCTGATGTCTGGCTTGTTTAAGCTGCTGTTCGCGGTTCCATTATTTCCCATTTATATCGATCGGAACACCTCAGATTTCACAATTCCTCCTCTCCTTTTGCCTTCTCTCTTTCTGATATCGATTTTTATCGAATTTCTCTAGTTTCCCGAATCGAATGACTCCGAATATGAGGCGCTGAAATTTCTTGATAGAGGCGGAATTGGGAACGAAAAGTCTCGTTTTTTTTTTGTTTCACACAATTCATCGCAAACCCTCGTGTTTCTTGGAAAATCATCTATCCTGCTGGGTAATCACGAAGAAGAATGGCCGAAATCGATAGTTCCTCGAAAATTGACAAAGTCTCGGAAAGTTTTGCAGTTTCCAAAGGGATTATCCTTCACTCTTATGAGATTGCCTAATTTTTGTCGGAAAACACAGCCAGAAATGTGAGAGTTTACGGTGGCTCCGTTTTACACCACACGTAAAGGGCGATCCAGTTGCACTCGCGGGCGCCGAAATCCATCACTTTGTAAAGAAAAAGAAGGAAAGTTGGGTAATTTAAAGTGCACTGATTGAGGAAGTTGGACTTTGAATCCTTTTGAAAAGCCGGATCTTATTTCTTCGTTACTTTGCTTCGTTAAATCCAACGGGCCGGGCCGACTTTCAAACTTTGTCGGCCCGAGCCGACCCGATTTTTCTTAACAAAAACCCCAATTTTTGCTCAGCCCGGCCCGCAAAAATCTCTGCGGGCTGCCCCCAAATATTTGTTACGTTTTTATGCCCAGTCTACTCCTCTTCTAAGCTATTTCGTCCCACTTGGCTTCCAAGGTTGGCTAACTATCCTATGAACAACGCAAACTGTGCGAAACTCAGTTACAACACTAAAACATTGGCGTGCGTTAGTTTTAGTTTTTCACATGACACGCCTAACAAGATGTATTCCAAACGACACATTATATTTTTTGGTGCGATACATTCGGATTTTTACACGCTGTTTTCTTTCTTCTTAGTCCACCTCCCCAAAGTTCAGTGACAACCAAGAGAGAAAATATTTTCTTGTCTTCCACAGCTATTTATCACTCTCGTAGGACACGAAGAAGCTTGTAAATTACGTTTTGCAGCAAAACATGTGTAAGCTAGTAATTTGTAGTTCGATCATCGTGTGAAAGTGTGTACTATCGATTCGAAGTATTGATTGATTTTCTCCGAACATATTTGAGAATTATAAATTAGTTTAAATTATTTGACAACAGCTTCGGACATGAACGTGCGAATTGAAATGTAAACATGCTGCAGTAAAGTTGTGGTTACTGTAATTTGGTATTAGTCAATATTTACGCCGATTTTTCCGGCACGAACATTTTTTTCACTTGGGCCAAACGAAGGTTGGCCATTGTTTGTCAATAAAAATATTTTAAGACTTACACAAATATGAAGACATTGTGGGGGTTAATTTTGTGCGACTCCCACGCTTCGGCTTCACGTGCGCGAGTCCCCTAAATAAGAAATCCTGTTCCGCGCGACTTCGATGCTTTTCTGCCATACAAGCCAAGAGTTTTCTGTTCGATTTTGCAAAAAAAAAAAATTCGTTCTATGTCCCTAAATTTCATCAAGAGCCCGCACTTTCGAAATTCGGGCCCGGCCGGCCCTCAAATTTACCCGCCCTCCGTCATCCTCTTACCGGCTAGGGCTGGTAATTGTGACGGTCAACCCGGGTAGGCCGGGCCGGCCCGCTCTTTAAATACAATATAAAAGTGGGAAAATTTTAGGAACAGCCCGGCCCGAATTGTTAGGGAGCTGGCCAGCCCGGCTTTTTGCCAGCCATGTTATCGGCATTCGATTATCAGTCATTCTTCTTCGTGAAACCAAAAAAATATTGTATTCGTCGGTTTAGAAGATCCTCTTGATCACTCGGATAAGCTCTTTTTTCTTTTTTGGTAGTTCTCTCTCTCTCTCTCTCTCTCTCTCTCTCTCTCTCTCTCTCTCTTTCTTTTATTGGTCATGTATCGGTCAAAGTGCTGATTTTTAGACGAAATGCTATCTATGTAACCTCGCGAGCCTTCTCCCGTCCTTCTCTCTTTCTCTGTCGAACCTAGAATGAACCACCACTACAACTACTCGAGCTATTGCCAGCGACCCGAGGAAATCGACTTGAGTGTTTATCAATTTCCTCACTCGACGCGAAACTCCGCAGTAACATCGCCGGCGGCGGCAGCCAGGGAACAGCAGTTCCTGCACGAGCTGAGGAACCTCCGCGCTGACTTTGGCCACCACGCCGCCAGTCCTCCCCGGAATGCCCCGCGCGAGGTGCCGATCCGCCTCGATTCGTCCTCGTCGGCCCCGTTTCTCCACCGCCAACCGTCGTTAAACGCGCTCCATCGCACTTTTTCCGATTCGAGCGTGATTACCACACCGTACTCACGGAACGGTGGCAGGGAAGACCCCCACTGGATGACGAACCCCCCTCCCCCATTCGCCTCGCGCTATAACAGCCTCGATCGGTCACGGCAACAGCAGCAGCCGGGGGCAGAGAGACCCGCTTTTTTCAAATGTGCCTCTCCCACACCGTGGCAAAGCGTGGAAAATCTCTCTGTGAGTGAGAGACAGCCGAGGCAGAGGTTTTTCTCACCAGAACCCGAAAAAAAGGAGCCTCATAGGCCCAGGGACTACGGTAGTTTCCCCGAAAAATCACGGGATTACGGTAGTTTTTCGGAGTACGGTAGATTCCCGAAGGAAGAAGCGCCCCGAACGGAAAACTGGAACGGTATGAGCACAAGTTACCCAGCGCCGCCTCCCCTGTACAAAGAAGAGCCTTGGGAACGAAATGGCACGGGTTTTTCGCGCCAGGACCCATGGAGACAGTCTGAACCACCACAGAGGGTGTACGAACCACCAAGGTCTATCCCAGATCCGCCTAGGAGGGAAATTCCCATTGAGAGGAGTTATGAAGCCCCAAGGATCCCGGATCCTCCCAAGCGACAGGTGGATTGGAGACAATCGGAGCCTCCCAGTCAGCCGGAGAGACGTGGTCCCAGCAGTGCTCTGCTCCAAGAACTGCACCAAAAAGTGCCGGAGAAGAACTACGAACCCCGGTGGAAAGGGTTTTTCTCGAAACCCACGGAGAGTCCGGGAACAGCGGGATTTTTCTCAAAACCTGTGGAGACTGGAGGTTTCTTCGGCAACAAAAGTCAACCAGGAGGTGGAGTAGAAGCTTCTGGAGGCTTTTTCGGGAACTCGGGAAGTCTTTTGGACCGAGCCATGCAGAACAGAGAGAAAAGGAACAGCCAGATCATCTCTCCCGAGCTGGAGATGGATGTGATGGTGACGCAGAGCTATGGTCAACAGCCCCAGCAACGACACTCTTATGCTGGAACATTTTCCGAGTACGGTAGAGCACCTACGTACCAGCCAACCCCCTTGGGGAGGCTTTCAGAAGGCGTTAGAGACGATTTCTCAAGACTTCTGGCGGAACCGGAGCCTTCGAGTGTGGTCTCATCGCCCGGGCCAGAGATGAATCTCCCCTTCACGCCCAGGCAGGAAAGATCTCTCCCTTCCTCTCCCGTGGTTCTACCTCCGAACCCTCTCAGCCCTCCGGGCAGCCGGAACTACGACCCGTTGTGGGAGTTGGATACCGTTTATGGCATGAACAGCGGAGAAAATCTGAGGAAACCGTTTTACCGAAAGGAGCGGGTGGAGAATTCCGGGCCACAGCTGCCACAGCACTCGACAGTGACCACACCAATGTATGGAAGAGGGATGTTGAGTGAGACACGGGCGCCGGAGAGGACGCTGTCGCCGAGCTGGGAACAGCAGAGGAGACAAGAGCCACAGCGGAGACCACAGGAGCCACAGCTGAGGCCACAGGAATATGAAGAGCCCCTGCGGAAGCTACAGGAGTGGGAGCAACAGAGGAGGCCACAGGAGTATGATGAGCCACAGCGGAGGCCACAAGAGTGGGAGCAACAGCGGAGGCCACAGGAATGGGAAGAGCCACAGCGGAGGCCACATGAGTGGGACCAGCCACAGCGAAGGCCACAGGAGCCAGATAAGCAGGCCTACAGACCACAGTGGGAACGGGACGAGCCCCGGGTAGTGAAGCATTCCGGGATCCTCCTGAATCCCAATGAATCTCGGAGGACGAACAAACGGGTCATGTTTGTGTGCGACGCGGAGCAGCAATCTCCTCCTTCGAACAGGGGACACTGTAAGTTTGGGGTGAATTCAAGATGGCGTGGCACTGAAAATGTTTTCAATTGAGATAATACGCAATTTGGAGTGGCGGCTCGTTAAATGACCGATAGATTTACAGCCCGACGTGCATCGAAACAATCATGGGCCATTCCTCGCCTCGTAAAAGTTTTCTTCCAAAGGGAGGGCATCAACAGTCATAGTGACGTAATTTTGGACCCCTATTGACAACTGGCTGGCACTAAATATGATAGACCAGCCACGAAGTATGGAATTTGCGCAAAAAAAGACCTGAACCGAAAAGAATATTAAAGTTGAAATGTATCTAACATGACTACCGAATTCTCAAAATACATGGACAATAGCGAATCTCGGGTCCCGCCGCGAAATGTAAAGCAGCGATTCTGAGGTTCATTTAACAGCAATGGAATCCCACATTAGGTTGCCCAGATATGGTATAAATCGAAGTTCTCAAATGACGGGCCGGGCCCAGGGATTTTTTGGGACGGCCCGGGTATGAAAAATTAAATTTTTAAATTTTGTATAAATCGGTACGATAATTTTTTAAACTGTTTTAAATTACTTAATAATGTTTGTTACCGAGGTTCTCACGGGCCGGGCCCGGCCATTTGGAAAATTTTGGTCGGCCCGGGCCTGCCCGGCCCGGTTGGCTCCTTTTACCCTGGACCACCCAGTCAGATGGCCACCCACACGACCAGGGTTCGATCCCGGTCGGTGACATTCTTTTTTGTACAACTAATATTGACTTAAATGTTAGTAACAAACGTTATTAAGTAATTTAAAATAGTTTAAAAAATTATTGTACCGATTTATACAAAAATTTAAATTTAATCATACCCGGGCCGACCGGGCCGGGCCGTCCCAAAAAATCCCCCTGCCCGGGCCGGGCCGAAAGACGGGCCGGCCCGTCATTTAAGAACCCCGTTTGTTACTAACATATAAGTCAATATTAGTCGTACAAAAAAGAATCTCATCGACCGGGATCGAACCCTGGTCGTGTGGGGGACATTCTGACTGAGTGGTCCACGGAAAACGGGCTGACCAAAATTTTCCAGCTGGCCGGGCCCGTGAGAACCCCCGGTATAAATACAAAACCATTAAAAATGTGTTTAACATGGAAAAATGGCCGTTTTTCAGTGATCTCCTCTCCTGAATCTTCGGATGCGCCCGCCCATATCAAGGCCTACGATGCCGCCATGGAAGACGTGCTGTCGCGGTTCTTCGCTCTCTCGGACCAGATTGGAGGAGACGTTGCAGCCATGGTACCTTTTATTCTATATTTAAGCTAATTTACAAAAAAACACATAAAACATAAAAATTTCAGGGCAAGAAGGTGCAGGTGATCTTCGACGCGCACCGCCATTTTCTGTGGCAGGCCGCGTCGCAGGCCAAGCCCAGCGCCGGCGAGTTGCAGAAGCTCTTCACGCCGATTCTGAAGCTCCACGAAGACATGTCGAGCTTCAAGGAGTCCAAGAGGACCTCGGCCCAGTTCAACCACCTCAACGCAGTGGTCGAGGGAACACCCGCCTTCGCTTGGCTCACATTGGTGGGATTTTTCAGAAAAGAACGGAAAAAATTGAGGAATTTTAGGAGAAGAACCCCGCGCCCCACGTCAAAGAGTACATTGAGGCGGCGATGTTCTACCTGAACAGGATTTTCAAAGAGTTCAAGGTTAGAGGATTGGTTATTTTAGACCACTTGTACCGCTTAGGGGTAACAGTAGGCCGCTTCGACCGCTTGGGCTAACAGTAGGCCGCCCCGACCGCTTGGGGTAACAATAGGCCGCTTGTATATTTTTTTTAGGCGTTGGGCGGCCTGCCAGACCGATTAGGGCAATTTTGGTACCCCTGGCAACCCTTGACCGATCGAGCGCCTTTGGTATCCTTAGGCCGCTTTGTGACCCTTAAAATTTTTTTCGCTTTGTGACCCGTAATTGGTCGCTTAGGGCGGTTTCAGCAACAATAGGCCGGTTGTAGTTGTCCTGTTTGGCGTAGAGTGGCGAGATTGAATTACTTTTGATCACCCTAGACCGCTTGGGGTTTATTTGGTAACCATATGCCGCTTTAGGTAGAATAGGCCGATCAGTAGTGCTTTTGGTAACCTTTGGCCGCTTGGAATGTTTTTGGTAAACGTTTTGTGCAACCATTGGCCGCTTGTGGTAGCCCTAGGCCGCTTTTTGTAGTCCTAGTCCGCTTTTGGTAACCCTAGCATACCTGGACACGTGGCTCTTGCGGGACCTTACTTTTTGGGGTTGTTTTGTTTGGGGGCTTTACGTTTCGAGCCCCCTCCGTACCGCGTCCAGGTATGAACCCTAGGCCGCTTTGGGTACCTCTGGCAACCATAGGCCGCTTGGGAACATTGATAGTCTGATAATCATAGGCCGAGCTAGTTATTTGCTAATCTAGGCCGCTCGGTAGTGATTTTAGTTCCCTTTGACCGCTTGGGGTATTTTTTTTTTTGGTAACCGTTGGCCGCTCTGGGTTCTTTTGGTAACCACATGCCGCTTCGGGCATCTTTGGTATCCGCAGGCCGCTTTGGACACTTTGCTAGTCTGAAGAAACACAGGCCGCGCTAGGAATTTTCGCGTACCGTAGACCGCTCGGTAATGGGAAAGTTGGTTATCTTTTTTTCGTTGGAGGGGTTTTTGGTAATCGTAGGACGCTTTGTGGGCCTGTAGTAACCACAGCCCACTGTGGGCACCTTTGGTAACCATAGGCCGCTTGGTAGTGCTTTTGATATCCATGGGCCGCTCAGTGATCTTTTGGCGACCGCAGGCCGCTAAGAGTGTTTGGAATCCAAAAGCCTCTCGTACTTGCGTGCCAGACAAGGGTGACTACGGGCCGGGCCGTAAATTTTTGGAGAGCGGCCCGAGGTTAAAAATTTTGAAAGTTGAAAAAAATAGTTTTTTCACGATTTGTGTGCAGGAATTACGTTTCTGTTGTACCTAATGTATAAAACAACTATGGCAAAAAAAGTTTTGTCAGCGGGGGATCGAACTGGGGCAACTTCGGATACCAGTCCGAGCTCTTAGCCACTCGGCCATGAAAAACATACAATATTTATATAGGGTGGTTCGAATCCTCCTTCACACAGTATGTTTTGCACAATTTGAACTATGTTTTGCAACAAACAGAACTTAAAAATAATGACTTTGAAAAGAGTTACATTTAAAAATAGATTTTCTCGGCCCGGCCCGGGGCCGGCCCACTGATCAGCCACCCTTGGTGCCAGAAGATTAGTGGAAATTGGCTTTAGCGTTAGACAATGCATAAAATTCCAGGACAAGGACCAGAAGCACTTCGACTGGGCCAAGACTTACAAGGAGGTTCTGGAGACCCTGCACACGTTCGTCCGCCAGACCCACACCACCGGCCTCGTCTGGAACAGTGCTCCGGTAATTACCCAATTTATTTCACCCTAACCCGTTTATTTTCAGGGCAACGCGCCCCAGGGAGCTCCCAAGGCTGCAGCCCCAGCCGGTCCCTCCGGAGGACCCCCTCCTCCTCCCCCGCCGCCCCCGGCTGGTTGGTTTTGGCTGAAAAAACTTTGTTCAGTGTGAAATTTTCAGACTTGTTTGCTGACGTGCCGAAGAAGGCCGCTCCGGCCGGTGGAGACGACAGGGCTGCCCTCTTCGCCGCTCTGAACAAGGGAGAGGCGATCACCTCTGGGCTGAAGAAGGTCACCGCCGACATGCAGACGCACAAGAATCCCGCTATCAGGGGAACGGTTGGTTTTTATTATTGGAATGTTCACGGAACTGGCCCGGTTTTGTAGAATTATTGGCCGGGCTAGCCCGATTTGGAGGTATTTCCGTCTCTAACTATTTGTTTATCTGGGTCTGTACTATCCCGTTGTCTGCTTGTCCCACCTGCATGTCTGCGTCTCTAACCACATATCTGTCTGCTTCTTACCTTCTTTTTGTCTGCGTCTCACGCTACCCAGGTGTCTGTGTCCCTATCCGTCCAGTTGTCTGCGTCTCTGTCCCCGGGGTTCTCAAATGACGGGCCGGCCGCCGGGCCGAGGGAATTTTTGGGACGGGTCGGCCCGGTTAAGAAAAATTTAATTTTAAATTTTGTGTAAATCGGTACAATAATTTTTCAAATTTTTTTTAATTACTTAATAATGTTTGTTACTAACATATACGTCAATATTAGTCGTAAAAGAATTTCACCGACCGGGATCGAACCCTGGTCGTGTAGGTGGCAATCTGACTGGGTGGTCCAAGGAAAACGGGCCGGGACGACCCAAATTTTCCAACAGGCCCGGCCCGTGAGAACTCCGTCTGTGCCTCCGTTATCTGCGTCTCTAGCCTTGCAGTTATTTGTGTCTAACCACCCAGTTGTCTGCGTCCCTAACCATCCAATGGACAGCCTCTCTCACCCCTCTAGTTGTCTGCGTCTGTAGCCGTCCAGCTGTCTGCGCTTCTTACCACGTGTATGTGTGCGTCTCTAACTATCCAGTTCAATTATCAGCGTCTAACCATTCAGTTCAGTTTTCTGTGTCTCTAACCACTCACCCTCTGCGTTTCAACCCACCTAGCTTTCTGCGTCTTTAACCCTATCGTGGTCTGCATCTCTATTCACACAACTGTCTGTTTCTGTAACCACCCAACCCAATTTTCTGCGTCTCTAACCCTTCGTGTCTCTATCTCTGCCTCAAACCCCAATCAGTCTGCGTCTCTAACCCCGTCAATTTGTCCACCGTTTTTTTCTATTCGTTCTCTGGTTCTCTGCGTCTCTAACTGCGGCACCCTTCCAGTCTCGTTCTTTGTTTCTCTAACCACGTGCTACCATGTATCTCTAACAACCTATCTATGTCTTTCCCTAGTTTCTCTGCGTCTCACGGCTGTTTGTCTGCATCTCTAGGTGGTGCCAGCCCAGGATTGACTTCTTCGGAGCCAAAATAATCAGTTTTTTTAACTATATTTTTTAATATTGTATATTTTCAGGCCATGGTCCCTGCCCACGTGGGTGCTGGTGCCTCTCCCGCCTCCAGTCCTTCCAAGCCCGCCGCCGCTCCCATTCAGCGCCAGCCCGTGATCGAACTGAAGGACGGAAAACAATGGAATGTGGTACGTACTTTATCCCGCCACATTTTCACTCCCACGCCTTTTTCAGGAATTCCACAATGGAAACAAGGAGATCGAGGTCACCGTGAGCGACAAGAAACAGTCCGTGTACGTGTACAAATGCGATAACTGCGTTGTTAAGGTTATTTTTATTATTTATTTGGGTAATTAGTGCGATTTAGGTGAATGGAAAGTGCAATTCGGTGGTGTTGGACAGCTGTAAGAAGACGGCGATCGTGGTCGAGGCACTGGTTGCCCAGTGTGAGACAGTCAACTGCCAGAGCATCCAGATTCAGGTTAGAGGTGCAGAGAGAGAGAGAGCGCTGGTGATTTGCGACACTCAAATATAACAATTGTTAGAGATGCAGAGATTGAGCGGTTAGAGACGCAGAGAGACAATGCAGCTGGTTGGTTCAAGAAGCAGACAAGTGGTTAGACAGGCAGAGAGACATACAGCTGGTTTATTAGAGGCGCAAGCAGTTGGTTATAGACGATGAGTGGCAGACAACTGGTTGCTTATAGTAGCAAACAAGGGGTTAGAGATGTATTGATACCGGCAGTTGGTTAGAAACGCAGAGTAACATACAGCTATATTCCTCGCCAAATCTACTTTGGCTAATTTCGCTGCGTACATGGACTGAGTATCCTATATTGCATGCTTTACTCTAAGTACAACATCAAAACATTGGCGCGTTGTCCTGAAGTAGTTTTGGCAAGAACCATAGTTGTTCAGGAATGGATGCAGGTGGTTAGAGACGAAAAGAAAGATACAACGGGTTGGTTGAAGATGAAGTCAGTTCATTGGATAGAGAAGCAGACAAGGGTTAGAAATGTAGGAGACAGATAGTTGGAGACGCAGAGATACAGACAACTGGTTGGTTTGAGACACAGAGGGGCCGATAGCTTGTTGGTAAGAGACGCAGACAAGTGGTTAGAGACGCAGATATACATACAGTTGGTTAGAGACGCAGAGAGAGAGAGAAAGGTGGTAAGATACGTGGAGAAAATACCGGTTAGAAGCGTTGAAGGCACATACATTTGGGTGGTTAGAGATGCAGAGACATAATTGGTGACGCAGAGGATGAGAGAGAGATTGTGATTTGACACACTTAGAGAAAACGATTGTTAGAGACGCAGAGATTGCTAGACACTGGGTGGTTAGATACGCAGAGAGGCAAACAACTGGTTGGTTAGAGATGCAGAGACGCAGACATCTCGTTGGTTAGAGACGCAGGGAATGGGTAAAAACCCACAGCAAGTTAGACACGCAGAGAAAACCCTTCCTATTTACTCCTAATTTATTCTAATTTCCAGACCATGGGTGAGATGCCTACCCTATCGATCCAGAAGACCGACGGTTGCCAGGTGTACCTCAGCGAGGCGGCCAAGGACTGCGAGATCGTCACCAGCAAGTCCTCCGAGATGAACGTGCTCGTCCCCGAGGGAGGAGATTTCGTAAGTTTTTAATTATTTGTTGTTGTTTAAAATGCTCTCTCTCTCTCTCTCTCTCTCTCTCTCTCTCTTTCTTTCTCTCTCTAATCCCTCATTTTCCAGGTGGAGCTCCCCGTGCCCGAGCAGTTCAAGACCGTCTACAAAGGCGGAAAGCTGGTCACCGTCGCCTCCGACATCTAAGCCCCCTCTCTTTTTTTATTTATTCTCTCTCGCATTTGCTCATTTTCCGAGGTAATTTAGTAACGTTTTCGCGCTTTAAATTGTGACCGCCGAGTTTTTGTAATACACACGACCCCCATTGTGCACGTCGACGAGTTTGTTGGATGTTTGCTAATGAATTTTGAGAAAAGTTGATGTTTTGGGGGTTGAGAAGGGTGCAAATGCTCCAAAATTGTTATACTATCATGGTGGAGACAGCGAAATTCATGGATACCGTAACCTGGCTGCACGGTAACCTCACTGCATACGGTAGCTTGCTGTCCTGATCAGGAATACAGTAACCTTATTGGTTTGCCAGCTCGCATACAGTACTACTGCTACTGTATCAGGGTTACCATTCTTTCTTACAGTAATGAGTAGATACTGTAATATCTCGCGTAGATATTTACCGTAATAGTCTTACTGTAATTTTCACGTACCTTACCGTACTATGTATGTACTGTATCCGTGAATCTCTAGCACTATTTTAGCCAGAATTGTTAATTTCGCAATTACTTCGCCCTTTAACAATATTCTGGACCGCTAGTGGTTAATTGGGTCCCGTCACGAAAGTCCTGCGGTTACGAAAGCGTGGAAATCGCAGGTAACAACCATATCCCAACAGTTTATATTGATTGCTTAATAAACATACCGTATTTTTTGGCATGTTTTGTTACAGTAACCGGTTTGACTTACAGTATCCAAACATTGACGCCGTTTTTGCTTATTGCTAAAGCTACAGTAATGTTTTCATACCCGGGGTTCTCACGGGCCGGGCCAGTTGGAAAATTTTGGTCGGCCCGGCCCGTTTTCCTTGGACCAGCCAGTCAGATTGCCACCCACACGACCAGGGTTCGATCCCGGTCGGTGACATTTTTTGTACGACTAATATTGACATATATGTTAGTAACAAAGGTTATTAAGTAATTTAAAACGGTTAAAAAAATTATTGTACAGATTTATACGAAAATTAAAATTTAATTTTTCAAACCCGGGCCGGGCAGTCCCAAAAAAAATACCTCGGCCCGGCCCATCATTTGAGAACCCCGTTCATACCAAAGAAGCTTTTTATCACTGTTCCAAGTTCATACTGCAGCATGATGTAATCTTGAGTTACTGCAGCCTTATGTAGTCTTAGGATTATAAGGTCTATTTTGCGTTTCTTTGCCTCATCACGCCGTGCTTACATTATAGTAGCCACTCATCACAGTTATTGAGTTCAAAGCCTACTGTAACTCAAACAAATCGGTTCGGTTAAGTCATCAAGGGACCATTCATTTTTGAGCATAATTATAATTTTGGTAATTTTTCGGGCTAGCCCGCAGGGTTGTCCCTTGACATTGTATTATTGTCTGAAGAAGTCGTTATGTTTAATTCTATGAATTATGCAGATGGCAGAGGAAACGGACGAGTTGGAACTGCGACTGGCAGGCGATATACGGCGCGTGGTCGACGAGATTCTCAGCAATATGGCTACTCTGCCGGAGGAGGAGAGAACGGAAGGCGAGCCTCTCTCCTCTCTCTCTCTCTCTCTCTCTCTCTCTCTCTCTCTCTCTCTCTCTTTCTCTCTGCGTCATTTCGTTTATCTCTCTCTCTCTCTCTCTCTCTCTCTCTCTCTGTCATCTCGTTTATCTCTATCATCTCTCAGACTCTCCCAACCTCCTGTCCCTTTTCAACCTGATGACTTCTGTGATCAACGAAGACACCGTCCTCCAAGCGGCTGCCTACGTCGATTCGAAGTCCGTCCGATTGTACGTCCAGATGCCGAATGAGGTTTTTAGAATCCCTCTTGAAATGTTAAAATAAAAGTTTAGGATGAGGATAGCAGAAGCAAGGCATTTCTCCCAGCTGCTGTGAAGGAAGAACGCGTGTCCGACGTTCCCGCCGTGCCATTCGCCCTCTCCTCAGCTGAAGATCTTTTCGACGATGAAATGGTGATTGTAAACGGAGTGCAAGCTACGCGAAAACTGTAAACGCACGGCTGACTACACAAAACAGTGACCGGGATGGTCTGTAAATACAGTGCAAGATTAATTGTTTTAAAGGGACCGTCAGGAACCTTGCCATTTCCATTTTCATCGGATACTGTCGAAAAATATACTGATTATATATGCTAAATTGTCTGGAACACTTTTCCCTTTTCGAGTATTCTCGTCCAATTTGAATGACAACTTCGAAATTAGACTGGCTTGTAAACATCGTGCATGTAGGCGTTGGGGCCATCCGCAGAATTTGCAGATGGTCGGCCGGTTTTGGGCAGTTTGAAGTCAAGTATCTCGAAAATGGAGAATTTTTGACCCTGTGTTGTACAAAGTTTGTCGATCAACTGATTTTTCTATTTCAAATGAGCCAAAGTTGCAAAACGTCCCTGACGGTCCCTTTAAGGGCAACGGAGTTTAGAATACACTCTATAAATACAATGATCTGTAAACACAGTACATCGAACATGCCCTGTTTTGTAAACAGAGTGCTAGCTACACATGCTGTGAACACAGTGCAGAATACAAGAGATCATTTGAATGGCTGTAAACGGAGTGCAGATCGCATGCTTTACAAGCGTAGTATGATTGTAAACAGAGTACAAAGCGCACTCAATTAATGCAGACTACAGTCTATAAAACAATGTGTAAATAGATTGATTTGTAACCGCAGTACAATTTAGATGAAATGGTAGGTGTAAACGGAGTGCAAGAATGAAGAATGTAAACGTAGGGCGGATTACACAGTATGTCCACGACGGACTGTAAATGCAGTGCAGATTGTAAACGATAGAATTGTCTGTAAAAACAGTGCACGGCTGCCTTACACAACTGTAAGCACAGCGTAGTTTACAAAAGAGATTTTGAATGGCTGTAAACGCAGTGCAGATCAAGAAAGAAAGGAACTATAACGGTAGTGCAGCATTTAAGCTTGTAAGCCAGTATAATAAATTTCAGGATTTCAACCCGAATGAGACGATAATCGATCTCGACGTCGGGGAGGAAAGAGAGAAAGAAATATGGAAACTTCAAAGAAATAGATAGGAAAACACAGAGAGATTTTAGAAAAAGTCGCCGAGAGATAAATAGATGAGACAGAGAGAGAGAGAGAGAGAGAGAGAGAGAGAGAGAAGTGAGAGACGGCAGAGAAAGGGTTAAAAAAGAGAGGCATAGACTCTGACTTTGAATGGGAGTAAACTAGAGATAGGGGAGACAGGGAGGGATGCAGATACATAGAGAAATATAGATAGAGACAGATAGAGATAAGGCAGAGGGAGAGAGAGGGAGAGAGGTAGAGAGAGTAAGAAATAGAGACATCTTTTTTAGGATGTCCTCCCCTCCAACCTGAACCTCAGCGCGTGTTCGGAAGACGAGCTGCCTCCAGCCGACCTCCGTCGAGACCTCCGTTTCTATGAGGTGACATCTCTCTCTCCATCCCTCCCTCTCTCTCTCCCCCTCTCTCTCTCTCTCTTTCTCTCTCAAAAATCTCCTAAACCCTCGTATTTCCAGGTCATTTCCTCCCACAGCCAGAAAAGCGTCTTCATCCTGCCCAATGTCAACTACTGTCCCTGTGACTTCTTCCAGGTTATTTTTAACAGTTTGGAACTTTTCAAAATCTAATTTTCAGAAATACGTCCTGGATCGTCGGAACGAATTCACTTGTGCCCATGTGTTGGCCACGTGGCTGAGCCATGCTCTGGGACGGACGAGGATCGTCGAGAGCCGATCGGACACGTTGAAGATCATCGCCAGGCAGTACGCCGAACGAACCCACGAATTTGTTTGATCTCTTAAATTTTACGGGTAAAGTATGAGTATTACGAGCTGTCTCTCGAAATTCTCGGAACGCAAACAGATAAGCTCGAAATTACAAAATCATTGATTTTGATTGCATTTAAGACGAGTCTTTGGAAAATTCGAGTTGCATAACTTCATTTATAGTAAACTCCAAAATTACACTTTCGCACAGATCATATCAATTGCACATTCTTAAGTAACACCAATGGCTACTCTGTCTCATTTTAGTCTGCCAATCACCGGGCAAAGGACACGTCTCTGATTCTGAGCAAGAGATTTTGAGGTTTTGAGATTCAAATGTAAAACCACGGGAATTAAAGCAGTGGAAGGGTGGACAGCGGGGAGATCAACGTGGGTGTTCTACTAGGAATGGGGGGGTTGAAAAGCGAATTGAACGGCTAATTACAACAGAGGAATTATGGGAAGGGGATAACTTCTCAACGGCGGGGGCTTCTGGTAGAGGATCTACGACGACGATAATGGTTCTGAAAATGGGAAGTTGAGAGAGGGAGAGAGAGGAGAGAGGGAGAGAGAGGGAGAGAGAGAGAGAGAGAGAGAGAGAGAGAGAGAGAAATAAACTCACCCTGGTACGACTGCGGCTGCGAGACCTTCGGCCGCGGCCGCTACGATCGCTCCGGCCACTGCGGCCACTGTCCCTTGAGCGGAGCTCAAAAAAGTGGTTATGACTGAACTTCGCGGGAAAACACACACACACACATAGACACACACACACATACACATATATATATATATATATATATATATATATATATATATATATATATATATATATATATATATATATATATATATATATATATATATATATATATATATATATATATATATATATATATATATATATATATATATATATATATATATATATATATAAACGCACATACAGACTCGCACACACACATACACACACATACACATACACATATACACACACATACACATACACACACGCACACATACACACACACACACACACACACACACACACATACACACACACACACATACACACACACACTTACCGATCGCGAACGCTTGCGATTTGGCCACAGAGCCCGATCAGGGCTCCTGCGACGCGATCGTCCTCTGTAGTCACGGTCTCCCCTGCGGTCTGGGCTGCGCTTGCGGCTGCGAGTGGCCTGAAAATGGGTTTTAGATATTTCGTTAGCTTTGCTGATTCACTCAATCACTCTCTCACTCACATTTTTTCACTCACTCTCTCTCTCTCTCTCTCTCTCTCTCTCTGTCTCTCTCTCTCTCAACTTACCGGTTCGTTTTTCCGCAGGCAGAAGATGAAAACACCAGGCGCCTTCTTGATGTAAACCTGAGGAAATTGAAATTTCAGTTTTACATACAAAACCCACATCTCCGGTAATGAGCTCTCTCAGTTTGCTCATGGCTGTTGCGCCTAAGTAAGTGCTGCAATCATCGTGGAATCGTACACGATGCAAGTATTTGTACTCCTGGAGCATGCGTTCCTCTTGGACTTCCTTCTGGCCCGTCATTTCAAGACACTGGCGAAGGCGCTCGACGATTGTCACCTGAAAAGAGGGAGTTAGCGAGAGAGAGAGAGAGAGAGAGAGAGAGAGAGAGAGAGGAAGAGGAAGAGGAAGAGAGAGAGAGAGAGAGAGAGAGAGAGAGAGAAGAACTTACTCGACGGCTAATCAGATCCAGTTCTTCCGGTGACTTAGTCACCGGGAAGCGGACAGGGCTCAAATCTCTATTTTCGGATGGTGATGAACTGGTGGGGACCTGGAAATGTAAGAATTGTTCAAGGTTGGGATGGATGTCAATAGAGCCTCACAAGCCGGAGCTTGTAACTGTGGGGAACTCACCTTCTTGTTCTTGTCCGCTCCCATCTTAAACTTCTTGGCGACCTGCGTGTCATCTCTCTTTTCGCTGTTCAGATTCTGAAGCCTCAGGGAGCGCCGCGGGGGAGGAGTCTTCTCCCTGCGCTCCGCCTCCTTCGGCTCCGGAACCTCCGCAGTAGGCAGAGGGGCGACATCCTTTTTGTTTTTCAGGACTATTCGAGGGCCAATGACTCCCTAAAGACCAAAAATGTCTCGTTTCTTGAGCAAATAGCAACCGTTTCCTCCTGTTGCAAGCAGTCATTTAAGGGTTCTCGGGCGTTCCCATGACGCTCCTGAGTGGTTCTATTGGAAAAGTTGGCCTTCTGAAATCAGAAAAATCAGAAAAGAGACAGAGACAGAGACAGAGACAGAGACAGAGACAGAGACAGAGACAGAGACAGAGACAGAGACAGAGACAGAGACAGAGACAGAGACAGAGACAGAGACAGAGACAGAGACAGAGACAGAGACAGAGACAGAGACAGAGACAGAGACAGAGACAGAGACAGAGACAGAGACAGAGACAGAGACAGAGACAGAGACTTACGGACGACTTGGCGAGTTGATTCGCAAAGGCATATGCCTCCCTAAGGGTTCGGTCTTCAAAAGTCTCATTTGAGGAGGTAGGTGCGGAGACAGTAACAGAGGGTACTGTAGCAAGGGGTACGGTAGGTACAGGTGTTATGGCCGGAGGCAATCTGGAGGCCGAAGATGTAGGCGAGGTTGTAGAGTTCCAACAATCGGAAGGTTTTCTAGGGAAAACCGGAAGCGGAATGACGCGAGAGCCATCTGAAATGTGACAATTGAAGAGAGAGAGAGAAAGAAAGAAAGAAAGAAAGAAAGAAAGAGAGAGAGAGAGAGAGAGAGAGAAAGAGAGAGAGAGGAATCATACCAGGATTGCTGCGGACCGTCCCTCCATCAATAGTCGTGTACATCAAAGGCACGGGCGCAGGCACAGAGACCACTCTCGAAATCAGAGGAATTGGGTGACATGCCTAAAACAGGCGGCCTTAGGTTGCCATGAATTACCGCAAACCTCAAGCGGGGCCGCAGCGGCCACCTTTTCAACTTGCTTTGGTGCAGTCTTCTGCTGGATCTTTTTTTTCCCTCCTGATATCAGCTTCCTTGAGAATAAGCATCCCCTTCTGAAGCTCCTTCTGAAGCTCCTTAAACACCTCTGTCGGCAGACTGCAGAGGTGCGCCAACTGTAATTATACTGTAATTCTAGCCGGCAAAGGGCCGAAGGTTCTGCTCAATGACCATGAGCGGCCTTAGGTTACTACTAACGGCCTTGAAGCGGCCTTAGGTTTTATTAACTGACCCCTGAGCGGCCTTAGGTTTTACTAACTGACCATGAGCGGTCTAAGGTTTTTCTAACTGACCATGAGCTGTCTTAGGTTTTTTCTAACTGGCCATGAGCGGCATTAGGTTTTACTAACTGACCATGAGCGGCCTTAGGTTACAACTGGCGACCTTGAGCGGCCATAGGTTCTAATTACTGACACTGGAGCGGCCTTAGGCAACCACTAACGGCAACTAACCGGCCTTAGGTTGCCTTCACTCGTCACTCACCTCAGCATCAGCTGCAGGGACGGCTTCTTTCTGAACTTTCTTTGGCGGAGGCTTCTGGATTTCTGCTAGCCTCTGTTTTGAAGGTTTGTTTGGCGGCGGCGGCGGAGGGATCTGCCTCTTTCGCTGCGGGACCTTTTCGACCTCCTCCGCCTTCTTTTGAGGAACCTTCTCGACCTTTTTCTGCACCTCCCAAATCGGGTAGTGATTTGTCTGAAAATTCATGGTAATGAAAGTTTTAAAATTTGGGTACTGCAAACGACTTGTAAGCGGGTGATCCGATCGTGAGCGGCCTTATGTTACTACTACCGGCCCCTTAGCGGTCTTAGGTTACAACTAACAGTCTTTCAGCGGCCTCAGGTTTCTACTAACTGACCATGAGCGGCCTGAGGTTATAATTACCGACCCTGAGCGGCCTGAGGTTTTAAAAACCGACCCTGAGCGGCATTAGGTTACTATTCACGGCGTCCAAGCGGTCGTCGTTTCCACTGACAATTTTGAAGCGGACAGAGGTGCTGCTAACTGATCTTGTGCGGCTTAGGCTAATACTTCCTAGGTTACAACTAACAGTGGGGAGCGGCCTAAGGTTCTTCTCGCTGGCCGTAAGCGGCCTTAGGTTACTACTAACGACCTTAAAGCCGCCTCAGATTCTAATACTGAGCGGCCTTAGGCTACACATAACGGCGCCTAAGCGGCCAAATGTTTTTATCTAACGACCTTAAAGGGACCGTCAGGGGCCTTTTCCAAGTTTATTTTATTTGATTATTTATAATTTATTATTTCAGGATTCCATAACCATTTTTTATGCACGTATCCCATAAAAAAGTATTTTAATGATGAATATGTGAAGAATTTTGTTCCAACGGCTTTCAGCCAACGGCCACACGCAGAGGCGACGCCGCGGTGTTTACAGAAAAGTGTGCGCAAATCGGCAAGCTGGCACTTTGCCAAAATTTTCTTTGCGGATTTTCAAACCCAGTTTTAATATTTGCTCTAAAAAGTGTATTTTAATCGTTTTTCGGTTTTTACACTATTTAAAATAATCACACACTAAGTAACTGCCGTAAAATATATGAAAATGCATAAAAATATAGCTGGTAGCCGAGTGGGCTGTGGAAAAAGGCTCTCAGCGGCGTTTCTCGTTCTGTCTGCGTCTCTCAGCGAGAGGTTCGATCCTCGCAGCCAAATCGATTCAACAAATCCCAAATGAGTAGTCGCGGGCAATCGTAATCACAGGTAGTGGTTTATATTCCGTGGGGGTACTGTAGCATAAAAAGGCCCCTGGCAATCCCTTTAAAGCCGCCTTAGGCTCTACTTTCCCTTAGAGGCCTAGGGTTCTTCCCTAAGCGGCCTTACGTTGCAGCTAAACGGTCGAGGGTGAAGAATCGTCGTTTTTGGCTCACAAAGCGGCATTAGGTTGCCATAATCCGTAACTAACCTCGACAGTGGCTACTGGGACGGCATTCTGCACGTTTTTCGGTGGTGGCTGAGGGATCTCCACATTTCGCTGTGGGACCTTCTCAATCTGCTCCACCTCCTTTTGGAAGACCTCCTTCATCGGTTCCTTCGGTGAAGTACGGTAGTGATTTGTCTGCAAATTCACCGTAAATAAAGTTATGAAATTTGTGTACTGTTAACGACCAAGGCGGCCTGAGGTTCTACTAACTGAGCTTACTACTAACGCACTCTAAGCGGCCTTATGTTATTACCACCGGTCCTTAAGCGGCCCTAGGTTACTACCGCCGTCCCGAAAGCGGCCTTAGGTAACATCTTCCGGCACCTAAGCGGCCTTACGTTACTATTACCGGCTTCTAGCCGTCTTAGGCTACTACTGACGATCTTGAAGCGACCTTAGGTTTTAAATACCGAGCGGTTTTAGGTTACAGATAACGGCGTATAAGTGGCCTTATCTGTGTTCTAACGACCTTAAAGCAGCTTTAGGTTCTACTGGACATGGGAGGTTTAAAGTACTTTCTATCATTTCATAAGCGGCCTTAGGTTGCCATAATCCGTCACTAACCTCAACAGCAGCTACAGGGACGACCTTCTGCTGCACCGTCTGCGGCGGAGGGATCTCCACCTTTCGCTGCGGGACCTTCTCAATCTGCTCCACCTTCTTTTGGGGGACCATCTCAACCTCCTTCATCAGCTCCTTCGGTGAAATACGGTATTGCTTTGTCTGAAAATACATCGTAATTAAAGCTGTAAAATTACGGGTAGTGCAATTGCTAACGACTTCTATGTGGCCTGATGTTCTACTAACTGGTCCAACCCTGCCTTATGTTACTACTACCGGTCCGCAAAGATGCCTTAGTCCTAACGACCTTAAGGTGGCCTTAGATTACTACTGCCGGCCCCTAAGAGACCTTAGGATTCTATTACCTACCCAAAAGCGGCCGTATGTTATTCCTGCCGGCCCCTAAGTGGCCTCAGATTTTGACCCTAAACGGCTCCAAGCGGGCTTATGCTTTTTCAAACGACCTTAAAGCTGTCTTAGGTTCTACTGGCCCTGATAGATCTTTGTTTCTAACTAGCATAATAAGCGGCCTTAGATTGCCGCTAAGCGGTCGTGGGTCGTCGTCAATCATCGTTTTCGGCTCACAAAGCGGCCGTAGGCTGCCTCCAACCGTCACTAACCTCGACAGTGGCTACGGGGACGGCATTCTGCACGTTTTTCGGTGGCGGCTGAAGGATATCCACCTTTCGCTGTGGGACCTTCTCAATCTGCTCCTTCGGTGAAGTACGGTAGTGATTTGTCTGAAAATTCACTGTAAATAAAGTTATGAAATTTGTGTACTGGTAACGACCTAGGCGGCATGAGGTTCTACTAACTGAGCTTACTACTAACGCCCTCTAAGCGGCCTTAGGTTATTACAACCGGTCCCTAAGCGGCCTTATGTTACTATTACCGGCTTCTAGCCGTCTTAGGCTACTACTGACGACCTTGAAGCGGCCTTAGGCTTTAAATACTGAGCGGCCTTAGGTTACAGATAACGGCGTATATAGTCGTCGTCAATGCTACTTCGCCCAATTTTGCTCTTAGCTCTGTGCAAATGACACCAGACGCGAATTTACGTACGAAAATCCTGTGTTTTAGGATACGTACGCAATACTGCGTCAGGGTTACATTTGAAAATTGGTCAAGAAGTAAAATTGGCGAAGACTATAAGCGGCCTTATTAAAGCAGCTTTAGGTTCTACTGGACATGGGAGGTTTAAAGTACTTTCTAGCATTACATAAGCGGCCTTAGGTCACTACTATTCGCTAAGCGACCTTATATTGCCGCTAAGCGGTCGTGGGCTGCCTTCTTCTGTCACTAACCTCAACAGCAGCTGCAGGGACGACCTTCTCCGTTACCTTCTGCGGCAAGGTCGGAGGGATCTTTCGTTTCGGGAGCTTCTCAACCTCCTCGACCTTCTTTTGGGGGACCTTTTCGACCTGCTTCATCGGTTCCTTCGGCTGAGTACGGTGGTGGTACTTCTGCAAAGATACCGTAATGACAATTCGCAATAGAGCACGCTTACCTCGTTCCAATCCTCGTAGAACCAGTCGTCTACAATTTTGTACATGTGGAAGTCTCCTTCGATGAGCTCCTTGAGTCGATTCATGCCGTTTCGACCAACCGACTGCTCCACGTCTTGGGAGAACTTGATTCAAAAGAGGTGACGGAACATCTTGTCGACTTGGCCTTGGCCGGCCTCTCCACCGAGGGCGTTCATGCACTTGCGGAGACGCAATTGAATGTTCTGGAAAGAAGATTCTAGAGTGAACGCTTCGCGGTACGGCAGCAGCAGCCTCAGGCCGCATCACGATTCGGTAGTAAACAACCTCAGGCCTCTTCGTTACAACACGGTAACTATTCGCATTGTGAAAACGTTAGAAAGCCAACGATAAGTTTAAGATAAATTCTAAAGTGGCCGCTTCGTGGTACGGTAGTTGTAGCCTCAGGCAGTGCAAAGGTAATAGAAGGCAACTTAGGATTACGGTAACGTATGGTAGCTGTGAATTGGGGTACTCTAAGCTACTTTATAAACAACCTCAAGTCGCAAAGATATAGTGGGGCCGCTCAGAACCTAAGGCCGCTTAGAGATGTTACCTTAAGACTGAACGGTCACTTAAGGTCTAATTAATTGTAACCTAAGGTCGCTTAGAGACGTTACGTGTAGCTTAAGGTCGTTTGGGTAATATTAACACCCTTAGGCCGCTTAGCGGCAGTGAGTTAAGAGAAGCATAACGCCGCTAACATAAGACCGCTTGGGTAACCCTAGGCCGCCAAGTTCAGTTAAGTTCAGCCAAGTCTGGACAGCTTCATGCCGCCTTAGCCACCACAAAAACTTACGTCAACGGGAGTCGGCGCCCGCGGAGGCTCCTCCTTCTGCACCGTTTTCTCCACCTCGTCATCGTCTCCCTCCTCATCCATGAGGAATAAGTCGTCTCCATCGTAGAGCTCAGAGCTGAGGTGAACTTCCTCAGTGGTGATCACCTCCTCTGTCTCATAGGCATCCATTTCGAAAAACTGGCCGTCGGACTGAAATTATCTTATTTAAATACGAAAAAGAAGAAAGTAGGCGGTATTAGGCTGTGGCCCCCGCATACCCCTTGCTGTAGTTTCCTGTGGCCCAGCCTGCCACTCGCTGTGGTTCCTTGGCCTAGTCCAAGCATGGCAAAATTTGGGGCCGGCCCGGGTCGGCCCGAAAATTTTTTTTTCGTTTTCTTTGATTTTTACATTGAAAAAAGGCATAAATTTTCGGTTGAGTCGGGCCGGGCTGTGAAAAATTTTGGAGCGGGCGGGCCCGGGCCGGCCCGTTGCCATGCTTGGCCTAGTCTACTAATCGCTGTAGTTTCCTGGGGCGTAGTTACCACTTGCTGTGGTTTCCTGTGGCCCAATCCACGCTGTGGTTTCCTGTGGTTCAGTCTACAACTTGCTGTGGCACCTGTGGCCCAGGAAACCTCTTTCTGTGGTCTTCTGTGGCCCAGTCTACAAATTGATGTGGTGTTCTGTGGCCCTATCTACCACTCAATGTGGCCTCTGTGGCCTAGTCTACCACTTTCTGGGTCTTTCTGTGGCTCAGTCTTTCACTCGTTGTGGCTCCTGTGGCCCACTCCCAGCTGTGGCCTCCTGTGGCCATAGTCCAACCACTTGGTGTGGCTTCATGTGGCTCAGTGTATTTTAAACTACCCACCTCCTCGACGTTGTCCTGAGGAAGCTGGGGCATTTCTTCCTCGGAACTTGTGTAGATGGGAAGCTGCGGTTCGAATTGGGCAGCCGAAGAAGCCTAAACCCAAGAAAATCTTCAACTAATTCTTTAAAACTCACAGATGAACAAGGGTAGTCGTTATCAACAGGTTCTCTCTTAACCCTGATGTTCACTGTGTCAACGGTGTCTCCGTAAGAGGGGTCAACCTGAACTAGAGGGTAAAGTGGGTAATAATGGGTAAACTGTGTAAAAAGTGAGTAAAATGGGTAAAACGTGGGTGAAACTGGGTAAAAAAGTGAAAAATGAGTTTAAAATTTGGTTAAAGTGGGTGAAAATGGTGGGTGAAAATGGGTATATTGGGCTTCAAAAATGGGTAAACTGTGTAAAAAGTGAGTAAAATGGGTAAAACGGGGGTGATGGGTAAAAAGTGGGTGTAAATGGGTTAAAAATGGGTAAGAAAAAGGTAAAACGGGCAAAAATGGGTAAAAATGAGTGAAACTGGTGAAAAGTGGGTGTAAATGGGTCAAAATGGGTAAAGTGGGTGAAAAATGGGCCATAATAGGTAAAGGTCTAGATGACTTACGGGCTCCGCCTTCACTCGCAGAATTGGTTCAGGTTCGTCTCCGTAACCATCGGTGGCGGGCTCAAAAAAAAAAATGGGCCATAATAGGTAAAGGTCTAGATGACTTACGGGCTCCGCCTTCACTCGCAGAATTGGTTCAGGTTCGTCTCCGTAACCATCGGTGGCGGGCTCCAATTTCGGATTCAGGAAACCTGTAGCCCTCTGAACGAAGAAAAATTTTCTAAACACAACGATAGGCGGCCTTAGGTTGCCGCTGCGAGGCCTACAATTTGGCAATCTTAGCGGCTAAACATGTTTTACGTTTCTTAAGCGGCCTAAGGTATTCTACCAACTTTAAGCTGTTAACATTTCTGTTTTCTTATCGTGAAGCGGCCTTGTGTTGAGCCGCTAAGCGGCCTTATATTTCTTTTGCTACATTATTCGACCGCGCTGCGGCCTAGGTTGCTTTTATCAATTCAAATGTTACCGCCATGAACCGCTTAGCTGCCTTAGGTTAACCTAAGAATCTTCAAAATGTTACCCACCCTCAG